>ML812394.1:141537-162010 GCA_009831015.1 Picea engelmannii
TCACTCCTTGAATCCTCCCCAAAAAGAGGTTATAGAAAGAATGGTAGACTTTATTCAATTTTGGTCTGTTCAGAAGACCCAACTTGTACAACATCCCTTGCGCTCAATATTTAACATATGATTCTGAAACTCACATACAAGAAACTAAAGTCTTTACTCTTTCCAATGGAAGTGGTCCCATTGCATTTGGATTTTGTATGAAAAAGTTATGACTATTTTACCCGGAACACCTGTTTATTGACTAGTTTCAGGACTGGTCACAAACCCTATCTTCCATAGAGTGTATCTCCATAATTATAGAGAATCAAGAGCTGAAATTTTTACCAGAGGTACCTTGATATGTCTTCTCAATACCATAACAATTTCACTATCTGAATCGTTCTATAAAAAAATTATAGCAAAGATGGTAAGATGACCTGAAAATAACATACCTTAGAACACATCACCAAAAGACTTCATCCTCCCTTGAAATCCGGCCTTCTTTTATTCTTATCACCTTTGAAATTCAACTTGTATAAAATGAATGTATAATTATGTTTATTTATACCATTTATGTCACTTCCTTTTAACATTAGGGCTGACCTAACACTTTCTTATTTTGTAATTATTTTCTTTAATTATTTTCAGGGCCTACATGTACTTCCTTCTTCAATTCACTTTGTCATCTTCAAAAATTCATTTCTCCTCAACCATGAGGATCCATGTGACGTGACACATACCACCGGAAACAACATTATGTATACTATCTATTCACGGGTGTTGTATATGCATGTCATTGTCCTTCATGTCCAAATACCTTTATCAATCTTGCGGTCCAAAACCCATGACTAGGGTTGACATCAATGACAACAACCAATCTTCCAACACAATGGAGTTGATTTTCTTAAGTAAAAGTAACTATTGGAGATGTGTGTACAATGAAGTTGGTTTTCTTAAGTAAAATTAGTTATAAAAATTCTTATAAATCCATAGAAATTTGGATATATAAATTATCATGCTTATGTACAAATAGAATAAATTACGTTAGTGAATAATTTTTGAAATTAAATTTTTGTCTCCACTTGTCAAACAAATGAAATAACCATTTTTTTAACTAAATTTGTGTCTCTACTTCTTCTCAAACAAATGAAGTAAATGTCATTGTTAGAACTTTTTTAAGGCTAACCATTTGTCTTGTATGCATTTATTTTCCATATTTTGAAAATAATCATCAAAAAAATAGATTAGATGATATTATTGGGACCTTTCTTTTCTGGTTTAATTATGAGTCTTGTTTACATAGCTTTATCATCTTTTGAAGATAATCAAACTATTGTTTTAACATGGCATGCTTTTGATAAGTTCCACCCCTACCTTTAGAAGATGATAAATACACATAAAATTGTATATATTAAGCTATTGCACCAAAGGAAATTAAATGCACATATAAAAATATAGTAGAATAAAAGGAAATGAAATGCACGTATAAAAATATAGTAGAATAAAATAGATGTGACACGATGAGTGGGTTGGCGGACTCACGGGTTGGCGTACTTGCGGGTTCACATTTATAGTCATGTGTATGTATCACGAGTCCGACCGACCGCAACATGAGATTTAGTAATTTATAGAATATTATAAAATTGTACCAAGATTTATAGTAATTTATATAATGCTATAACACTTTTTACTTAAAGAATAGTATAAACAATTATTTAAATTTTATTCAATATTATTTTTAATGTTTTTAAATGTAAATTTGGAATTTTGAAATTTTGATTTTGTTTATGATAATAAAGGTTTGTACCTAGAAATTGATCCTTCTTGAATCTAGAGTTAAAATGGATATATACTTGTATATACTATTTAATATTAATATTAATAAATAAACTATAAAGTAAAATTAATGATATCAATCCCATAATATTAATATTAAATATCGTATTCATTATTAATATGTGAGGGTGGATAAGAAAGTAAGATAATAGTTCGTTGTGAAGCCCAAGAGCGATGAGGAAGTTTAGGGTTTCCTTAGGACAGATCCCGTCATCGGATTGTCCTAGTAGGTACACCCAGTCATCCAACAGAAACTACCAGACATCTTTCCTCCTTCGGTTAGCTTTCAGACTTGGAGGATGTGTTTTCGAATGAATTTTCCAGATGTGGAATTGCGATTCCCTCCAGGCGTATCGATCACTTCCTTCTACATTCTCCCCTAGTGGAACCCTACCCTTTCCCTACGAATGTGGACCCATGTTCTCCTATTTTTCTTTAATATTAATGGTTGGTACCGTTGAACTGTCCTGGACTGACGACGACGAGCTTTGGGCCAACGATAATACTTTTGTTTCTGATGACACTTATGATATTTTGTACAAAAGTTTGCATCATCCATTGAATTCATCTCCTCAGACGTCCCGTGCACATATTTCCTCTTTACCCCTAGGCCCGCTTCAACCCTTAGATCAGATCCCTCCTTCCAAAGAGAGGCCACCTAGCTTCACCCATGGGAATGACTGTCAGACTTCTAAGAAGAACATGGATCTCTTCCTTAGGATCCACCTTCCTCCCCTTCACACACTTCATGTTATCCTTCGTCTACGGTTAATCCCTCCATTTATCACACTGCCTCTATCTCTGCTCATTCTCTCAAAGGACCTGGTCGTAATAGGTCTTCGGTGGCCTTTGCTTGTGCCAACTGGAAACTTAAGGCTTGGAAAGTCAAGCAATCGTCCACCTGCTCTATTGTGGGGAAATATATTACCTTAGATTGAGTTACTAGCCTCATGCAAAGGGATCTCGTGGGAAATTTCTACTATGTTAAGATGTCAAAAGCTAGTGTCACGTCCTGGATTCAAGATCTCTGGAAATCCTTGTTGGGTTATTGCCTGAGGTTTAACCTACTTTCAAATCACTGGTTTATTTTCCATTTCCTCTCCGAAGAATATATTTTAAAGGTTACTAGTCATCCATGGATTCTTGATCGAGGAGTTCTCATGCTCAAAAGATGGACTTCTGGGTTCAATCCTATTTCTGAAACCTTCAGAAATAGATTCATGTGGGTGATGATGCTAGATTTTCCTCTTGAACTGTGGTCTCTTCTAGTTTTTGAAGTGGTGGCCAAATCGATTGGAAAGTTTTTGTTTTTCGATGTTTGTCCTTAATATGGGTTAACAAGAGAGTTGCCTAGGTTCTGATCGAGATGGAACTTGATAGTGGATTGTCAGATTCTTTTAACATTTGTTTTGGGGATCATTGTTTCAACCAGCCCCTCGACTACTGCCGGGAACCCTTCTGATGCCATCATTGTTGGAAAACCAGACATCTTCTTCCTTCGTGCCCAATGAAACTAGGAGATTTAACTAGGACTGACATGGGTCAAGTTATTCAACCACTGGAAATTGTTTCTTTCCTGGGTACGATGCAATATTTTTTTCCATATTTCTTCTTTAGCGTCACTTCTGATGATTTTTTTTTTTTTAAATAATGAACATTGGGTTGTGGGGATTTTCGAGGAATTCTGGAAGTTACTTTTAAACAGACTCAATTCGACAAATATTTTTTCGGTTTCTCCCGACCCTACCCCTGATATAACCTTTTTTCCCCTCTTCGGTTCCAGTTGAACCCCTTGACTAGGAGGATCACATTCGTTCTCTTTCTCTACCACCTGATCTCTCTCTCACTACCTATGACCCTACCCTACCCTCGCATCTGTCTCTCTCACTTTCTGCTTCTCCTCCCTTACCTTCTCCAAAACCCCTTACTCTTGAGACCCTGGATCCCTCCCCTAACCTCTATGTTAAGGCCCCTTCGACTACTTCACTCGCGACCCTAACCCTTCTACCTCTTCCTATCACCTCTTCTACTACACCTCTTTGTCTCAATTGTTCTAATGTGACCATAATGAAGACATGACTTCAAGCTCCCAAAAAACCATCTAGGGATATCCAAGGAGGACTCTCAGGTTACAATACTTGTGATCCTTCACCCCGTGATTTCCCTTCCGGTTCCCTACCTCACAATTGTACCTCTCCTTCTGCCCTTAGAGATTTCTAGTCGTCTAATGGAGCCCCCTAATGATTATTGTCTCTTTAATTTTTTGTGGGTTTGGGAGTCCCAAAAAAATAGTCTCCTTGAATCACTTACTTCTACAGATCAAGCCAGATGTTGTATTTCTACAAGAAACCCTGATTGATGGTGATAAGGAAAAATCTTTATTTTTTCAATGTCTTCCTCACTGGAATGTTTTGGCATTAGATTCAAACAGACACTCTGAGGGTCTATTGACTAGATGGAACCTAACCCTTGCTAAGTTCTGTGCATTTGGTACACCTACAAATATCTTTATGGAAGGGAGGTTCAAACATTTGACAGACCTTGTCAAGCTATTGAATTGTTATGCCCCTTATAAAGACATAGAAACTTTTTGGAATCAGACTCTCGACTCTAGATAACTTCGAGAAGATAATATAATCATAGGTGGGGACCTTAATTTTACTCTTTCATCCAAGGAAGTCTAGTGGGAACAAGCTCGAATGGACCCGTTGGCAGATTATTTCTCCAACTTGCTACAAAACACAGGGTTAATTGATCTTCACCCTTCTGTTATGACTCCAACCTGGCAGAATGGAAAGTCTGGCTCCACAGGTATCTCTAAGAGGTTGGTTCGCTTCCTTTTGGTGCCAAATCTCCTTGAATCTCAACGAAACTTCCGCTCCTGGGTGGTTGTTTCTACTTTATCAGATCATAACCCAATCTGATTACAAGTTGGAGAGCTTTCATGGATTGTTGTGTCCCCTTTCAAATTTAATTTCACTTGGCTAGAATATCCAGAATTCAACTCTTTAGTCCGATCTACTTTGGATGAGATGCGAAATTGGCCTGATAGTTCTTCGTTATCTCTCCTTTGTGATAAACTAAAACACCTGAAAAAATCTGTCATTAAACCCTTAAAAAGTTGTAGCTTAATGAAGACCTGAATTCCATTAAACATCAGATTAATGCTTTGTTTGAAAAGTACCCCTCCAAAATATTCAAGCAAGAAGATATGGATTTATTAAAATCACTCTCTCAAAGGAAGGATGAAATCCTCTAGATAGAAGAAGCCACCATGAGATTGAGAAGTCGCGCCATCTAGATTGAGAAAGGCGACAAAAAATACCAAGTTTTTTCATAAATTTTCTTCTCAACGGAGTAGCCACAATTCAATTTGGGATATTTATGATGAGGATGGGAACTTGATTTCTAATGATGTTGATATTAAGAATATGGCTTACAACAATTTCAAAAATAAGTACAATGCACATGTTATAGAAAACATTGATCTTCAACTCGAAGTCTTAAAGACTGTTCCAAGGTTTTTCAATGAAGAAGATAATTTGGAGATTGGCAAGCCTGATCACCTCTCAGAACTACAAGCTATAGTTAACAAAATGCCAAAAGTGAAAATTCCTAGTCCAGATGGTTGGACTTAGGAAATTTTCTCTCATTTCTTTGACATCATGGGTGAGGATTTACTAAGTGCAGTGGAAGAATCTCGGATCACTGGATTTATCCTAAGGGCTCTCAACGCAACTTTCTTTGTACTCATACAAAATATTGGCAAGCCGAAAACTTTTAACGACTTTAGGCCCATTGCACTCTGCAATTTTTCCTATAAAGTTATTTCCAAAGTCATCGCCTCGAGGATCAAGGATAAACTATCCAATTGTATCTCCAGGGAAAATTTTGGTTTTCTTAAAGACCAGTTGATTTTTGATGCAGTTGGAATTACTCAAGAGTGTCTTCACACAACAAAGATCAAGAAAAAAAAGATTGTTTTTCTTAAATTGGATTTAAAAAAAGGCCTACGACAACGTCAGTTGGAAATTTCTTGGATTAATCCTTGACCAGATTGGATTAAATTGGGTTGTTTCACATTGGATTATGGGATGTATCACCATGGCCAAAACTATTGTTCTGGTCAACGGAATTCCAACTGATTTCTTCAAATTCCATCGGGGACTACGACAGGGTTGTCCACTATCTCCACTTCTCTTCCTATTGGTTGTTGAATATTTTAGCAAGTTATTAACTCAAGTTGTAATTGTTGGATCTTTCAAAGGCCTTAAAGTCATTGTAAGCACTTTCATCTCCCATCTACTTTTCGTAGATGATGTAATCATCCTTGGCATTGGGAACTTAGAGTACTGGATGACTCTTAATTCCATCCTTACAAATTTCTACTCTTCTACGAGGATGATTATAAATCAACACAAATCGTTTTTTCTTGTTCAAAATTTAGATTCGAACCTGCAACAAAATTTGAAGGCAATCTTCAACATTAAGATTGTCAGTATTGAACATGGCATGAAATACCTGGCTTTAATCTAAAGCCAAAAAACTATAAAGTAAGTGATTGGTTGTGGATACTCAAGAAGATTGAAAAAAAGATCAGGAATTGGACTTTCAGATGGCTATCTCTCGGCGGAATGCTTACTTTAACAACTTTAGTACATCAAAGTATTCCAGTCTATTGGATAAGTCTGGTAGAATTCTCCATGTCTGTCCTGAATCGAATACAGAATTTGATCTCTAAGTTCATTTGGAAACGAGGTAATAAAGGTATAAGATTCCACCTCACTAAATGAAAAAATATAGCCAAACCAAAACTCTTTGGTGGTTGTGGTATCAAACATATCTCATGGTTTGCACAATCGCTTTCTGCAAAGTCTTGTTGGAGGGGTTTATTCAGAACAGGACTATGGAGCACAGTCCTCTGCAAAAATGATTTGAAAGGCATAGATCTCATCTCTTGGATCCGCAAAGGTTCTCATCAAACTCAAGGCTCTTCAATCATATGGAAAAATTTCATGGGATCCCTCCCGATTATTAAAAGGTGGCTTGCTTGGGAGATCGGCTCAGGTACCCATGTAGTTTTGGGACAAGATCCCTTTATTGGTTGTAGCCCCAATTTTACACTTACTACTTCTCTTCTTCAGGTACTAAACAGCTCCAACTTATACTCCTTAGGTCATGCAGTAAATGCTTTGGATTCCTGTAATTCCCATTATTGGTTGGAGTCTTCCCAGCTTGGTTTAACTGATTTACACAAAACATAATGGGATTACTGCACTTCCTTTCTAAGAAACAGTGGCATTCGCCTCACTAATTCAAAGGAAAAATTGGTATGGTCCTGGAATAGATCTTCAGGTATTGTCACTACAAAACTAGCATATCAATCCATTTTATTTTTAAATAATATGGAAGAAAGGAAATGGTGGTATCAAACTATTTGGAAATTGAAACTCCCAACCAAATTGATTTGTTTCATGTGGCTGTGTCTAAATGACTGCATTTTGACTGGAATTAATTTTCAAAAAAGAGGAGGTATTGGGCCCATGGCATGAAATCTTTGTTTAAAGAATGAGGAAACGACTACTCATCTTTTTGTGGAATGTCCCATTTCACAAAAAATCTGGATTGATTTAACAAAATTCTTGAAGATTGAATATCTGAAAAACTGGTTCTTACAATTTCCATATCTCGGTCACATTTCTTTTCTGGTCTTATGGGGCATATGGAAATTCCGAAACAAAATTATTTTTGAAAATTGGAACATAATGGATCAAATGGCAGTCATAAACATTATCCTATTATTTAAAGATTACATAGTCAAGGAGAATAAAGACAAATTGGATTGCATCTTAAATCCTATCTACTTTTGTGATAATCCAATTGGTTTTTTTGATGGTGCAATTGTAGGGGATAATTGTGGTATAGGATTATTTTTAAAATTATCCTCGAAACATATAGCCAAGGCACGTTTTGCTGGAGGCATTGGAAATAAAATGAAAGCAGATCTTTTGGGCCTTTGGGGGCTACTACTTCTCGCCTCTTATTTTACTATAAAAAAGATGATGGTTGCAGGAGACTCTAAGGTTACTATAGATTGGATAAACTCCAAATCCAATTTGAATCTTATATATCTCAACAATTGGAAAGACAAGATCACAAGGTTAAAGGAGGGATTTGATTCTATCCAATTCATGCATGTCCATAGACAGTTCAACCAAGTTGCAGACAGTTTATCAAAGTTGGCCCTTAAAGACACACCAGGCTGGTTGTTTTATGAAGAATTTCTCAAAGATGTTGTTGTAAACACAGGAAATATCTACATTTTCTAGTGTGTAAAAATTTCAAATACAAAGGATGTATCCCATTAAAAGTTACTTGGATGAATTTTCTGGACAGTATAGAAGGAATGGATCCTTTTTTGTCTTTTGTATAAATTAGAAGGAATTCAAGTCTACGAATATTTTTTGATCCCTGACTACTAGATATATATGTAACAAAAAGTTTCATTTGATTCTAATATAATAACAGTGAAACTGATTTTTTCGAGTGAAAAAAAAATGATAATGTTTTGTTAAATTTTATTCAATTAATTATTTATATTTATTTTTATTTTTCATTTTTCATGTCAAGAGCTTGTTCCTTGATATACATCTTGCACCAAAACTTCCGTCATATACATTTTGCACCCAACAATTCCGTCATATAAATTTTGTAGACAACACTTCTGTCATTTGTAATTCGACCCCGAACCACTGGAACTCGCAAGCTTCACTATACTCGGGTTCACAACTTTCAGAAAAACTACTAAGTAATGAGAAAGATAAAGTATAGGGAAAAGAGAAACTGTAAATTGGTTAAGTATAGAAGATAGAAACGATAAATACACATAAAACTATATATATTAAGCTATTGCACCAAAGGAAATGAAATGCACTTATAAAAATATAGTAGAATAAAATAGATGTAACACCTTGAGAGGTTGGTGGACTGGTTGGTTCACATTTATAGTCATGTTTATGTATCAGGAGTCCAAGTGATCTCGACATGAGAGTAATTTATAGAAGATTATAACACTGCACTAAGATTTATAGTAATTTATATAATGTTATAACACTTTTTACTTAAAGAATAGTATAAACAATTATTTAAATTTTATTCAATATTATTTTTAATGTTTTTAAATGTAAATTTGGAATTTTGAAATTTTGATTTTATTTATGATAATTAAGGTTTGTACCTAGAAATTGATCATTCTTGACTCTAGAGTTAAAATGGATATATACTTGTATATATTATTTTATATTAATATTAATAAATAAACTATAAAATAAAATTAATGATATGTATCCTATATATTAATATTAAATATGATATTCATTATTAATATGTGATGATGTTTTGTTAAATTTTCTTCAATTAATTATTCATATTTATTTTTTATTTTTCATTTTTCATGTCCAGCTTGGATATACATCTTGCACCCAACACTTCCGTCATA
The DNA here is from genome assembly GCA_009831015.1 of Picea engelmannii. Classification (NCBI taxonomy): domain Eukaryota; kingdom Viridiplantae; phylum Streptophyta; class Pinopsida; order Pinales; family Pinaceae; genus Picea; species Picea engelmannii. The sequence continues at coordinate 150,851 of ML812394.1, forward strand.
TACATTTTGCACCCAACAATTTCTTGATACACATTTTGCAGACATCACTTCCGTCATTTGCAATTCACCCAACACTTATGTCATATACATTTTGCACCCAACAATTTCATGATACACATTTTGTAGACATCACTTCCGTCATTTGCCATAAAGGACTAAATAATGAAAAAGATAAAGTACAGGGAAAAGAGAAACGAGAAATTGGTTAAGTGTAGAAGAGGGAAGAGATAAATACACATAAAACTATATTTATTAAGCTATTGCACCAAAGGAAATGAAATGCACGTATAAAAATATAGTAGAATAAAATAGATATGACACGATGAAAGGGTTGGCAAACTTGTTGGTTCACATTTATAGTCATGCTTATGTATCACGAGTCCTACTGCAACATGAGATTTAGTAATTTATAGAATATTATAACATTGTACCAATATTTATAGTAATTTATATAATGCTATAAAACTTTTTACTTAAAGAATAGTATAAACAATTATTTAAATTTTATTCAATATTATTTTTAATGTTTTTAAATGTAAATTTGGAATTTTGGAATTTTGATTTTGTTTATGATAATAAAGGTTTGTACATAGCAATTGATTCTTCTTGACTCTAGAGTTAAAATGGATATATACTTGTATATACTATTTTATATTAATATTAATAAATAAACTATAAAGTAAAATTAATGATATCTATCCTATAATATTAATATTAAATATTGTATTCATTATTAATATATGATAATGTTTTGTTAAATTTTATTCAATTAATTATTCATATTTATTTTTATTTTTTATTTTTCATATTCCTAGTGTTCGGTGATATACATCTTGCACCCAACACTTCCGTCATATACATTTTGCACCCAACTTATGTAATCACAAGTTTAACTTTAACATGAGATTTACTAATTTATAGAATATTATAACATTGTACCAATATTTATAGTAATTTATATAATGCTATAACATTTTTTACTTAAAACATAGTATAAACAATTATTTAAATTTTATTTAATATTATTTTTAATGTTTTTAAATGTAAATTTGGAATTTTGGAATTTTGATTTTGTTTATGATAATAAAGGTTTGTACCTAGAAATTGATCATTCTTGACTCTAGAGTTAAAATGGATATATACTTGTATATACTATTTTATATTAATATTAATAAATAAACTATAAAGTAAAATTAATGATATCTACCCTATAATATGAATACTAAATATTGTATTCATTATTAATATGTTATAATGTTTTGTCATCTGCACCCAACACTTTCGTCATATACATTTTGCACCCAATAACTCCTTGATACACATTTTGCAGACAACACTTCTCTCATTTGCAATTAAACCACAGACCACCCATTGGAACTCGTAAGCTTCGCTTCACTATACCCAGGTTCACAACTTTCAAAAAATGACTAAGTAAGGAGAAAGATAGAGTACTAGGAAAATAGAAACTGGAAATTGGTTAAGTATAGAAGACTGAAAAGATAAATACACATAAATATATATATATTAAGCTATTGCACCAAAGGAAATGAAATGCACTTATAAAATATAGTAACATTGTACCAAGATTTATAGTAATTTATATAATGCTAAAACATTTTTTACTTAAATAATAGTATAAACAATTATTTAAATTTTATTCAATATTATTTTTAATTTTTTTAAATGTAAATTTGAATTTTGATTTTGTTTATGATAATAAAGGTTTGTACCTAGAAATTGATCCTTCTGGACTCTAAAGTTAAAATGGATATATACTTGTATATACTATTTTATATTTATATTAATAAATAAACTATAAAGTAAAATTAATGACATCTATCATATAATATTAATATTAAATATCGTATTTATTATTAATATGTGATAATATTTTGTTAAATTTTATTCAATATTTATTTTTATTTTTCATTTTTCATGTCCTCCCTGATATACATCTTGCACCCAACACTTTCATCATTTTGCACCCAACAATTCCGTGATACACATTTTGAGGACTCGATGGTTGGCGGATTCACGGGTTCACATTTATAGTCATGCGTAAGTATCACACAGAGCTCAACATGAGATTTAGTAATTTATAGAATATTATATCATTTTACCAAGATTTATAGTAATTTATATAATGCTATAACACTTTTTACTTAAATAATACTATAAACAATTATTTAAATTTTATTCAATATTATTTTTAATGTTTTTAAATGTAAATTTGGAATTTTGCAATTTTGATTTTGTTTATGATAATAAAGGTTTGTACCTAGAAATTGATCGTTCTTGACTCTAGAGTTAAAATGGATATATACTTGTATATACTATTTTATATTTATATTAATAAATAAACTATAAAGTAAAATTAATGACATCTATCATATAATATTAATATTAAATATAGTATTCATTATTAATATGTGATAATATTTTGTTAAATTTTATTCAATATTTATTTTTATTTTTCATTTTTCATGTCCTCCGTGATATACATCTTGCACCCAACACTTTCGTCATTTTGCACCCAACAATTTCGTGATTCACATTTTGCAGACAACACTTCCTTCATGCACGGGTTGGAGGACTCAACGATTGACGGATTCATGGGTTCACATGTATAGTCATGCTTAAGTATCACACTGAATTCAACATGAGATTTAGTAATTTATAGAATATTATATCATTTTACCAAGATTTATGGTAATTTATATAATGCTATTACACTTTTAACTTAAAGAATACTATAAACAATTATTTAAATTTTATTCAATATTATTTTTCATGTTTTTAAATGTAAATTTGAAATTTTGGAATTTTGATTTTGTTTTGATAGAATGTCTAAACGCATTTTAATGGGGGATTTTTCAAATGTGGAGAGGGATCAAATCTTTCAAGGTATAAACCTTCTTTATAATACAAAAGTTGAATAAAGTTTTGTACCTAGAAATTGATCTTTCTTGACTCTAGAGTTAAAATGGATATATACTTGTATATACTATTTTATATTAATATTAATAAATAAACTATAAAATAAAATTAATGGTATCTAGCATATAATATTAATATTAAATATCATATTCATTATTAATATGTGATAATGTTTTGTTAAATTTTATTCAATTAATTATTCATATTTATTTTTATTTTTCATTTTTCATGTATATTTATGAATACACTAAGACAATTATAAAATTACAATGATTTTCTCTTTTGCTTAGTATTCATCTATTCTTCATTTATCAAACTCTTTCTTTACAATTATAAAAAAACAATCATGTAGAGCAAACTTCATGTTTAGAGAAACACACTAAGTAACAACTACATTGGTCCAACATATAGGAGAGCCTATTAAGGTCCATATTGATATTAAATATCATATTTATTATTAATATGTAATAATGTTTTGTTAAACTTTGATAATAAATATAAATCTAAATTTATATATTTTAACATGGCATGGTTTTGATAAGTTCCACCCCTACCTTTATAAGATGATAAATACACATAAAACTATATATATTAAGTTATTGCACCGAATGAAATGAAATGCATGTATAAAAATATAGTAGAATAAAATAGATGTGACGCAGTGAGTGGGTTTGCAACTTGCGGGTTCACATTTATAGTCATGCTTATGTATCACGAGTCGAGTGACCACTTCCTCATTCCATGCTAGTGTACAAATAGAATAAATTACATTAACATGTTTGTGTACAAATAGAATAAATTACATTAACTATATATATTAAGCTATTGCATCCAAGAAAATGAAATGCATGTATAAAAATATAGTAGAATAAAATAGATGTGACAAGGTGAGTGGGTTGGCGGATGGACTTAAGGGGTCACATTTATAATCATGCTTATGTATCACGAGTTTGACGTATCCCTTCCTCATTCCATGCTTGTGTACAAATAGAATAAATTACATTAATGAATAATTTTTGAAATTAAATTTTTGTCTCCACTTGTCAAACAAATGAAATAACTAATTTTTTAAAACTAAATTTATGTCTCCACTTTAAAAATATTTAATTTTTTAAATGTCATTGTTAGAACTTTTGAAGATAATCAAACTATTATTTTAACATGGCATGCTTTTTATAAGTTCCACCCCTACCTTTATAATATGATAAATACACATAAAACTATATATATTAAGCTTTTGCACCAAAGGAAATGAAATGCACAGCGTGTTCGCGGAATCAGATGTGACATGGTCAGTGGGTTGGTGGACTCTTCACATTTACAGTTGGACTCTTATAGTCATGCTTATGTATCACTAGTCCCCAGTCCGATCCACCGCAACATGAGAATACTTTTTACTTAAAGAAAAAATTTGATTTTGTTTATGATAATAAAGTTTTGTACCTAGAAATTGATCCTTCTTGACTGTAGAGTTAAAATGCATATATACTTGTATATACTATTTAATATTAATATTAATAAATAAACTATAAAGTAAAATTAATGATATATATTCTATATTATTAATATTAAATATAGTATTCATTATTAATATGTATGTACCCTTAATAGGTGTTGGTTAACAGGTAAGTCATTGCTATAAGAGCTATAAGAATACATTGTAAAGTATTGTTACTGTATGTATATCTTTTTATTGGTAGATTATTCGTCGTAATGAGACATAGGGATAAGAGAGAAGTTTTCTTTGTGATAAAGCCGTTTTATTAAAATAGCTTCAGGAAACAGGTTCGTGATAAGATAGCTAGATAGCTTTGGGTCAAAATAAATTGGTTGGGGTAAGAACCACTGCCATTGCTACATTTTCTTATGGAAAGTCATTCATGATACAACTTCGGGAGAAGACAACAACTTCAGGTCAGGTAAACATACAGGCAGGTTGATGAGGATCATTACTTTCGATATCCTATATTATTGGTTGACTTCCTCTTATTGGTTGATCTCCTAAGAAAAATGTTATCTTGGTAAGCATTTCAACTTGATAACGCGCCCGACCCAAGGAGGGCGAGGTCAAAAGTGGGAAATATATACTTTCTTTTATTATTGACTGGACTAATAAATATATTATTGGTTGGTCGCCCCTAATAAACATGTTATTTGAGAGTAGGTACTTCAATGTGAGAAGGTGATGACTTAAGGAGGGAGAGGTCAAGGTAGGGTGAGACTAGGTTAGGCGAGACATGCCCTTTTCTTTATTGGTTTCTCTCAAAGAGAATTTTTCTGTCAGTAAGCGCTTCAACGTGAGAGCGCTTGAACAATTTGTCTGAGCAGCAGGACAAGGATAGGAAGGAGGGTAAGGAAAGGCAAGGATCAATCATAGGTTATAGGGCTTAGGAAGTATGGCATAGTTAAGGTCCCTAGGATGTGGTTAAGGTGGTCCAAAGGCATAGGTTATCGAGTCTATCCAAAGGCCGAGGGTATGGCTCTTTCCAACATTTTTTGAGCCCCCCAGGCTAGGTGGGAGAGTCAATCTCCTTCGAAACCCTCTCTCTCTTTACTCTTTCTCTGTATATAATGTTTTGTTAAATTTTATTTAATTAATTATTCATATTTATTTATTTATTTCATTTTTTATGTCATGATATACATCTTGCACTCAACACTTCCGTCATATACATTTTTCACTCAACAATTCTGTGATACACATTTTACAGACAACACTTCTGTCATAGAAAAGAAGGGTTAGTGTATTCACTTCTGTAATAGATAAGTTTCACCCCTACCTTTATAAGATGATAAATACACATAAAAATATATATATTAATCTATTGCACCAAAGGAAATGAAATGCACTTATAAAAATATAGTATAATAAAATAGATGTGACAAGGTGAGCGGGTTGGCAGACTCGTTGGTTCACATTTATAGTCATGTTTATGTATCACGAGTCCGAACGATGCAACATGAAATTTATTAATTTATAGAATATTATAATATTTTACCAATATTTATAGTAATTTATATAATGCTATAACACTTTTTACTTAAATAATAGTATAAACAATTATTCAAATTTTATTCAATATTATTTTTAATGTTTTTAAATGTAAATTTGAAATTTTGGAATTTTGATTTTGTTTTGAATATAATCAAACTATTATTTTAACATGGCATGTTTTTGATAAGTTCCACCCCTACCTTTATAAGATGATAAATAAACATAAAACTATATATATTAAGCTATTGCACCAAATGAAATGAAATGCAAGTAAAAAAATATAGAAGAATAAAATAGATGTGACATGATGAGCAGGTTGGCAGACTCTAGATGTGACAAGGTGAGCAGGTTGGGGGACTATTGGGTTCACATTTATAGTCATTATTATGTATGAGGAGTTCGACCTACGACTTTCTCATTCCATGCTTGTGTACAAATAGAATAAATTACATTAACTATATATATTAAGCTATTGCACCAAAGGAAATGAAATGCACGTATACAAAAATAGTATGAAATGCACTTATAAAAATATAGTAGAATAAAATAGATATGACATGGTGAGAGGGTTGGCAGACTCACGGGTTCACATTTATAGTCATGCTTATGGATAGAGTTCGACCGACCACAACATGAGATTTAGTAATTTATAGAATATTATAACATTTTACCAAGATTTATAGTAATTTAAATAATGCTATAACATTTTTTACTTAAAGAATAGTATAAACAATTATTTAAATTTTATTCAATATTATTTTTAATGTTTTTAAATGTAAATTTGGAATTTTAGAATTTTGATTTTGTTTTGATAGAATGTCTAAATGAAACTTTAAAATTTTTGAAACATTAAGAATATACACCATGAAAATTTTCTAAATTTCTGAGGCACCAAGATTATACATGGAAACACTAAGTTTATACACCATGAAAAAAAATTAAATTTGTGAGACACCTTGAAAAATTTTCTGAATTTCTGAAATAATTTATGAAACAACACATAAAAAAAAAAATTAAAATTTTAAAATAATTTCTGAAACACCAACACCTGAAACTTTTAAATTTTTGAAACACTAAGATTATACACCATGAAAATTTTCTAAATTTATGAGGCACCAAGATTATACACAGAAACACTAATTTATACACCATGAAAAATTTCTAAATTTATGAGACACCAAAATTATACATCTTGAAAAAATTTATGAATTTATGAAAAAAATTCTGAAACAACACCTAAAAAACTTTTAAATTTTTGAAACACTAAGATTATACACCATGCGAAATTTATAAATTTTTGAACGTGCTTACTTTTAAAAACTGAAGTAAATAAGTCCATAATATTATAACATTTTAAGATTTATAGTAATTTACACACGGAAACACTAAGTTTATACACCATGCAAAATTAAAAAACACCAATATTACACACCTTGAAATTTTTTTCTAAATTTATGAAATACTTTCTTAAACAACACCTAAAAAACTTTTAAATTTTCGAAGCACCAAGATTATACAGACCCAACAACTCAAATATGCAATTACATTAATTTCCTTAAAAAACCAAGGTAGGGCATTTACAATACTTCTTTAAAAAACAGAAGTAAATCAGTCCAGAATATTATAACATTTTACCAAGATTTATAGTAATTTATATAATGCTATAACACTTTTTACTTAAATAATAGTATAAACAATTATTTAAATTTTATTCGATATTATTTTTTATGTTTTTAAATCTAAATTTGGAATTTTGGAATTTTGATTTTGTTTTGATAGAATGTCTAAATTAAACTTTTAAATTTTTGAAACACTAAGAATATACACCATGAAAAATTTTTGAATTTCTAAGGCACCAAGATTATACACGAAAACACTAAGTTTATACACCATGAAAAATTTCTAAATTTCTCAGACACCAAGATTATACACCTTGAAAAATTTCTGAATTTATGAAGTAATTTCTACATGTAATTTTTTTTTATAAATTTTTGAAATAATTTCTTAAACACCAACCCCTGAAACTTTAAATTTGTGAAACACTAAGATTATACACCATGAAAATTTTCTCACGGAAACACTAAGTTTATACACCATGAAAAATTTCTAGATTTCTGAGACACCAAGATTATACACCTTGAAAAAATTTATGAAACAACACCTAAAAAAAATTTAAATTTTTGAAACACTAAGATTATACACCATGTAAAATTTCTAAATTTTTGAGGCACCAAGACTTTACACCTTGAAAAAATTATTTCACACCAAGATTATACAAACCCAACAACTCAAATATGAAATTATAGTAATTTAGTCAGTAATTTCCTAAATTTCAGTTCATGTAAACTTGATTAAAAAATGTGCCTTGATAAAAACCAAGGTAGGGCATTTACAACACTTCTTTAAATACTATTACATTTATATAACCTGTTTACTTTTAAAAACGGAAGTAAATCAGTCCACCATGCTCCCACACGTTCATGCCACACTTTGATGTACATATCATGTCTTAAAGCCATGATATGTTGTGTTAAAGGCATCAGGGTTCGAGACATTGGACTTACCAGAAATATGCATTCCATTAGTGTCCTATTTTCCTATGAAATTATAGTTTTCATAGTGTATGAAGAAGATAAAATCTCAAGTTCTATTGCCAACGACATTCTCACATTTTTGTGGGACGATAGTTGTTGCATCTTGTGATACAGAACAACAGGTCCAACTGCGGATGTAGGAAAGCAACCTTGCAAATTTGAAGAAAACAAGGGCGTAGGATCTCAACCCTGCAAACTGCAAGAACATGACTAACTGCCCAAATTCACTACAGACAAGATTGTATCCAAAAATGGAAGGAAAACGTATTGTAACACGCCTGTTAAGTAAACGTTTAAGGCTGTGAGGCCTGTTAGGTAAACATTTAAGGTTGTTAGAACCGTCCAAGGGCCTCGCTTTGTGTAAACATTGAAGAAAGAATACATGTGGCAAGCCTCTTTACGTACATTAAGTACTTAATAATAATAAATAATAATAATAATAGTACAACAAACATAAAAATATTTATAATTGACAAAACTTAGGATAAATTTAGCTAGCAGAAAATGCTAAGACAAACATTCAAACTAATGCTAGCATTAATCCACCTTCGAGCAATGCATAAGAAAATATATGATTCATAAAGACAGTATATGATCAAAAACTTTGGATATGCTAAGATATAAAACATTGGGAATAGTGAAGTTGTCAATAAGACCTCCAATCTATTATTCAATTAGATCATTACATATATGGTATTTTTTATTATATAAAAATCAATGTTTTTAGTTCCCTAGTTCCAACAATAGATATTATGCAAATATTTGTCGTCAAATGACAAACTAATATGAAGTCAACGAATTATCGATCGCTATAGTCCCTCTACGCCTTCAGCAGGGACTAATAATGTGTGGCTCAAAATTTCACCATGTTTATGGAAAATATGCATATAATAAAATACGTACATGTGTTACATAGAAAAGTAGCATAAATATAAATTTACAATAGCAAAGTAGCCTAAATATAAATTTAGAAATTTGTGTAAGATGTATAAACATAAGAGATATTAAAAATTGGTTTGAACAGAGTTGGTCTGTTTTGGACACATATCATATATTGATCATTTGGGCTAGTTAATTTTGGACACATATCATCATATTGATCATTTGGGTTGTTCTCACCCTCATACCAGGAAGCTCAACTATAATCGGTTTCCATCCAAGAAAGATGGGTTGGGGTGTTCTGCAATTTCAAGATATTGAAAGAAAATATATTTGTATGCACTTTTATCTTTCACAAAATTGTTATCTTTTCTTGTGGTGAGCTATGTCATTACCACATTGTGAACATACCAACTAGTTTGATGAGGTTCTAAATGATTGTATGCTTATTTTGCAACGCTCCTTGGTTCAAACTCCAATAATTGTTGTAAATGAGTCATTTTCATGTGTAGCTTTTGTACTTGTGCCATGCTTTATGATGCTCCCGATGATGTTGGAGCATCATGATGAATTCTTAATTAGGTACACAGAAAATATGATGGATAAAGAGATTGCACAAAAAGAATGAGCATTGGACAACACAAAAATGTGGTTGGAGTGGTTGCAAAGTGAGCTATGTGCGGAAGGATGAAATGTGGCATAGGTAGGAGAATGTGAAGAATTACATGTGGGAGTTGAAGGGATGGATGAGTGGTAAGTATAGAAAACCAAGAAGCGAAGAAAATGGATTGTTGGAATAAAATGACTAAGTTTGTTGGAAGGCCAAGTTTTGTAGGCAAGTGTTATAAATGTATGGACAACAAGAGAACTTAGAGTGGTCCCAATTGTGAGAGAGGTACCTTTAATTAAAGTCTATTTGGCATCAGGAGCCAGGAATGTTATCCCTAAGAAGATAGGTTGTATTAACAAAACGTATACCTCGAATAGAAGGAAGAGAGAAATGAGGAGATTGTTTCCATTAAGAAGAAAGCATACAAATGTTGAGGACAAGGAGAGATGGACATGATCAATTGGTTGATGCAAGAAAAATATAAGAGGCAAATTCTAGATTGACAAATTGTAGTTGAGTAAGGAGAAGTCTAAGAGGAGTAGAACATTGAGCATGTATAATATTCAAAAACACCAACTTGTACTTTGAGAGGTTGCGAGAACTTATGGAAGCCTAAAGTCATATATTTGTTGTAATCAAATTGTGATCTTTATATGATGAATGAGTAGGATTTTAGATATTTTATTGTTGTGTATTTATTTTTGTCTCCTTTGGTGTACATAGCATGTGTAGTTAAAACCATTGCACAATATCTAAGTTGGGTCTCTGCATATAGTTGGTACATAAAATTGTAAAAATAGATTCACATATTTTCAAGAAATTGTTACATCAAAAAAGTTATATCTTACTATAGATAACTTTCAATTAAACTCCCTTTCAAAGTATGAAGGTTTTGTACCAACTCTCCACACAAAGAAAGGGTAAAGTCGTATTCCATTAATTGATACATCAAGTTGTTTTGTTTCCACAATCGAGCAAATTAATAAGAATTGTCACTTTTATATTATTTGTCGGTCGCTTTCACAATTTTAGTAAATAGTGGCGTAGTGGCATTGTCCCATCAATAAAAGTATTTTGAAAACTAATTATTTATTTTAATATAAACTATTTTAGAAAGAAAATATATATATATATATATATATATA
>ML812394.1:162060-174580 GCA_009831015.1 Picea engelmannii
TCCTTTTGGAAAGGCCTAACTCGGGGATTATCACCACAACATATGTTTTAGGAATGGGTCAAGACATTCAAGAATGTTTTTCATTGGTGGCTAGTTACACAGAACATTAGAAGGTCCCTTCCCCATCGGTCCACATACAACTGGGACTCAACTTCACAAAATTCTGGTATGCACATGGCACACTTGAATATCTAAAGGAACTTTCATATCAACCAACAATTGAATAGATTTTCACTAAAGTCTCATGACAATCCAACACCATCATGTCAATTCCATCTCCGGCCTTGACCATCATCACCAACATCATCACACCTTTGAAAAATGGGAAAATCGATGAGGAGCAAGAAGCCATCGCTTATAATATCCCCTTTGTAATAAACAATGAGACGACATCCAAAATCCCCCAAGAAGAATTCGACTAGGAGGAAGTAGATACGACAGACAAAAGAACCAACCAACTTACCCATCCAATCGATGAAGTACAAGTTGTTGAATCTTATCAAAGGTGTCAAAGAGCTCAACTTTCAAGATCCTCAAATAAAGAAAAAATTAGAGAAATTCATGCAATAGGTGCTTACAACAAAGACACTCCAACACAAAAAAACAACAAGAGAGAAAGAAACAAAATGGAAACAAGTACTAAAGTCAAGTGTAAGACCCCAATATGCTTAAGAGATGGAATAGGAAAAATAAATCATCAAAGAAGCCTTGAAGAATAGTATCACAATGGAGAAATAAATTCAAATATGAATGGAAAGGAAGCAGCAACAAGAAAACAAATAAGCCAAGGAAGCCGAAGTTTTTGCCGGTGCATCAAAGAAGAAAAAGATGGAGAAAAGAAGAATCAAAATCAAAATCTCTCAACCACTTCAATCAACAATCGATCCAATGAAGGATCTATTGTACATAGTACTAACCCTAGTTGAGCAAGAGATTCCAACATAGTCAAATTCCCCACAACAGTTGACTGCACCAACTCAACAACCTCAGTGAATTGAGCAACCAACAAAATAATGACAGACTGAGCATCATCAAGAACTATCTAAGAAACTAACTAAACAATCCACTAAGTAGCAATCAATAGAGAAACACACCAATAAGCAGACTAAACAACAAATTGAACATGCACAACAACTTGTCCGTGACCAATCAATATTGATCGACCTTCTACCTCCCAAAAACACCCCATCTAGACCATTTTCACAACAACCTACCATAGCAACAATGAAAAATCCATCCACACCCCATTCACATAAAATAAAAGGACACGACAAAGAAGGGGAAACAAAACAGAAGGGACCAAAGGTATTCACAGATTTTCATCCACAAGGAGACCTCAGCAACAACCCTAACATAATTTTTTACCCATATAATTCAACTGATAACGATACGATGGAATTATATCGTGAGCTTAATAACGAAAGCACTATGCGGTGGAGAGAATACCTCAAAGGGACATAATCACTTGTGATAAAAAAAGACAAAGAACAACAAATATGGAAAGAATGTAGGAATACAGTTCAAGATAAGCTAGGAATCAACATTGAGGAACTAACCACTAATAAACTTGATTGCATGAAACATTTGGTTCAAGACTTGGTCAACTGATACCAGCGGTTGGAACAAGAAAACAAAAGACTCGAGGTCAACCAAATAGGTGCAACTTTGTAAAAAGAACATGAGAAATTTGTAGAGACAAAGGTAGACTTGGAAGGGACAAGTGCACATTCTTATACCATGAATGTAGTCCTCAATAATTGGCCCAGGTACTTAGCCACCACATGAAATCAATTGAAGGTCCAAAAGGCTCTCATTGAAGATATTACTAATAGAAGAAACACCACATCTAACCCATGCACCTATGATGCTTTGACTAAACAGATTTAATAGGAAAAACAAGTCGAAGAATAATTGTTGTCCCAGGAAAACCAATGGTTTCAAGATGGCAGGAACACTCAAGTAGAAGTTGCCACAACATCAAAACACATTGTAGAAACACTCAAACAAGTTCAAAGCATGCAGAAGACATATAGTCCATATTTGGAAGTGGTACAGGATGCCTCTATTCCAGAAAAAACTTGACTAGTTGGTGCAAATGAAAACACTTAGCTAAAAAGAAGAATGAGCACTCGAAGAATGGTAAGGCTTTGAAAGTCGACTACAATGAATTGCACCACATATTCACCAAATTTGCACCAAGATACCCACAACCACCCTTTCTCTAGAGTAACAAATACCAGCTACTTCTCCACATTGACTAAGATTTTATTTTTCCATCCCAAGCATATCTATCACACAACCCATCCTTGATGAATTTAGAGCATTGACATGATTTACACTAGTAGAGGATCTAGACTGATCAAAAAATATTAGAACCGAACATGAAGCTAAAGCATGTCTCGATGAAGCATCAGTCGATCAACCAAAGCTGCCAACATCATAAATTATGGAAGCAATATAAGAAGAATCATCCCCACAAACACATCTAGTAGAATCAATTCCAATAGAGTTAGTCTCAACACCACCACCACCAACCACTTAAGTAGCACAATCATAAACACATTGTTTTGTAAATTTTGGAACTTCATCATTTTTTGTACTTTTTCAATATCCCTCTTCTTCGAGATGAAGAAGGATTTGAAGGTGGGGGGAGATGTTGGAGGACCTAGTTGACTAGTTGACTAGGCCTAGCAGTCAAACAGGGTAAACTATCAATCGATTATGTGGTCAAGTCAATCCACCATTGGGTCGGTTTGATTGACCAAGGTAGTTAGGAATAGTTGTAACTACCTACCAACTAAATCAATGTATAAATAGATGTGATCGTGGATGTAAGAAAAGAGGAAAAATTGGTGCTTGATCTATTAGAATGAAGACTACCTATTGTTGGTTCCACTAGTACTTTTCTCCTATATCTCCTTCTATGTATGCATGCTTGTAGATTACTATATATTGCACTCTGTATATTATGTTGTGTATGGTCCCTACTAGTAACTTGTGTAATTCCTTAGTTTACAATAGGAATCATATACTCTTTTGTTGTTTCTCTTATTTCCCATCATGATTGTTGATTAAAATATGGTTTAATACTATATTTGACACAATTTTGCTTTTTTTTATTTTTTCCTCACACAATAACTAGGTGAGTTGACAACTTAGTCATGCAAAGGGTTTTTTTATTTTGATTTTGTTTCATGTGAAAAATCGTTAGCTTTTTGGTGTTTTTGAGTTATAGCAATATATCAATCAAGGTTTTTTTCAATAATTTATTTAGTCACCGAATCTCAATCGAGGTAGTTGTTTTATAATTTTATCATATAACCTTGATCAAGGTATTTGCTCAATCAAGAAATTAGATATAACCCAACAAGACCTTCATTGAGGAATTGATAAACCCTTGATCAAGTTATTTCAAAAGTCCTAATTAAGCATTCAAATGAGCTTCCAAATAAGCCTCAATTGAGGGTTTGAAAAATTGAAATCCTAGGCCCATTATGTAGGATTTTCAACAAATACAACTTTCAAGGGAGGAAACCCCTTCACCTCTATAATGTCAAGTGGTAGAGTTGATGTCAATGGATTTGTCATTGAGTCCTTTATCCAATGATATGTGATTTTCATAGTTTTGATTTCATATTATGTTTTTTATTCATTTTTTATCTAGATTAGATCATTACGTAATTTTTCATCTATCTCGGTACTTTCTTGGTGGAAAAATTTGGAGGAATCATCTTATAAAACCGTTTTATCGATAGGTCCCAATTTGGAAAAGTAGGTACAAAAAACTGTCTAAATATTTCAGAGCCATTTTGAGGCAACAAACGACCTTTTTTTTGTCCAAACCTACTCTATAAAAATATGTCATATTCTACACATCGATAGTACCTTTCCAATGGTGCAAGAATTGCCTCAATTGGAGTTCGTATGTGAAAGTTATGCCTCTTGAAAGTCGACCTGCCTTATTGACAACCATGGTACAAGTGGATACCACTTCAACCCCCATTACTCAAATGTGTGGGGCTAGCCATGTGTGGATTTTCAATAAGATTCTATAATTTCCAAACCTGATCACTAATTAAGGGTTGAGGAAGTCAAAACCCTAACCCTAGATGGCTATCGAGCTATGTTATATATCAGGAAGCTAGGAGGAGAAGGGAGTTCCATTATTTTGTATTGTACTGTTTCCATAATTGAGCAGAGCATCCAAGGAGTTGTATTTTGAATGAATAACATAGGAGGTAGAAGATTATGTAATATTTTTTCAAACCACAATGTCAAAGGAAACTTCATAGTGAGTGGCTATTTCTTTGTAATTTATTCCCATTGCTAAAGAAAAGAGAGTTGAGCATAAGCCTCACCTTCTAGTTGGGTTTTATCCCATATTGGGTTTCCCAGGATACATCTTGTGTTCAATTGTGTGGATAGTGTGTATATTTTTCATGTTATTTCATTTTTGTATTCAGTTAATTTCATAAATTTCAACAAATCTATTAATTAACTAATCTAGAATCTAAGGAAATAAACTTCAAAAATCTAAGATTTCATAATAGTTTAAGATCTATTATGACAAATTGTTCTAGTGGAATATCCATAGAAATTTATAGATCATACTAGTATCAGAGCAGGTTTCTTTGGGGAATTTGTGGAAATTTGGAGGATCCAAGAATTGCTTAAGAAGAAAGTCACAGAACCGTAGCCATGGTGTATGAATCTATCCACAACAACCCTAGAGATCCAGAAGAAGAGATATTGTGAGGCTAGAAGTTCAAGTCATTGATATCTCTCGCAATATGGACCTCCTCATGGAAACTCTAGCAATAAATCTCATACCATATGAGGAGGCTCGAGGCTCTAACTCGGATATTGGACCAGAGGGGAAATTGGGAGAAAATGAAGACCCAGAAAAGCAGTGGAGGAAAGAGCCCAAGAAAGAGAAACCAAGTTCCAGTTCCATTACCCCTTCATAGTATTTATTTAAAATGGAAGAGAAGGTTGATATCAAGCCATACCAAGGTGATATCAATGCATTATATTTGAATGATTGGTTTCATAAATTAGAGTTATATTTTAGTGTTCACAATATAGATGAGGAGCATAAGATTTCATTTTACCAACTAAAATTAGAGGTCCATGCATTAACCTAGTGGGAAAGCCACATAGAGACACTTAGGCTAGAGAGTCACCAGGCAGTAACCAAGTGGGATGATTTCAAAACCCTTTTTAAGTCCCAATTATACCCTATCGAGTATGTAGAGGACAAATGGATCCATTGGCATTACTTTAGGAAAATACAGGGGAAAAGTGTGCAGGAGTACACCATTGAATTCAAGAAGATGGCTACCATGTTGGGTATCTCTCCCAAGAACCTAAATGTACTCCTCAAGTATCTGGGGGGTATACATAGTCATTTGAGAAAGAAAGTGATGTTATTCAAGTCTAGAAAAATTGATTAGGCATGTGTGCAAGCACGGTATCTAGAAAATATAGGCCACAAAAAAGGATATCCAAGTGGTCCCAAAAAAAAGAGCACCAAGATGCTTCCAAGGAAGGAAAGAAGAAGTTGAAAAGGAAATACAATAAGATGACATCCATTGCACATCAGTGCAAGGATTCAAATAACCATTGTAACCATTGCAATATGAATGGTCACACTAAAGAAACGTGTTGGAAACTACATCCAAATATGAACGCTAAGAACCGTAAGAATGATGCAAGAAGAAGAACCTTTTATCCATGTATTCAAGCAATCAGGTAGAGAGAAACTTAGATGTGGATGTGAATATTGTCTACACCTTAGTGAAGAAGGAGGTGAATATGAGTAGCCTTCGTCATAAGGAAGAGAAGGATATGACCAAACTCTTCCATATTAATATCAAGGTAAAGAAGACCAAGTTAGATGCTCTATTCGATTTTGGTTCATAATCCAATATCATAGTAGTTGATTTGGCCAGCAAAATTGGGTTGAAGGTTCATGATCATCCTATCCCATAGCCATTGGGGTGGCTAAACAAGGATGTAGATATCAAGGTCACAAAATAGTGTAAGATCAAATTTGTTGTGAGTGCATATTTTATTGATGAAGTGGAGTTAGATGTAGTGCCCCTTGACATGTGTGGTCTAGTGATTGGAATCCCCTACATGTATATGAGGGATGTGATATTCACGTGGAGAGAAAAGTAGTACCACCTAATCAAGGATGGTAAGTATCTCATCATAAATGCACATAAAGGTAAATCAAATATCTCACTAGTAAGTTCCAACCAAGCTAAAAGATTGATTAATTCAAGTAAGAAGTATAATTTTATTTTCTTATGAGAGAATCATCTGAGTGATGAATCGGTAGGAGGAGTAAAGGCATCCCTAGAGGGATGTACTAAAAAAAAGAAACAACATTTGAAGGAGTTGTTGCAAGAATATAGAGGAGTGTTCTAAGAGCCTAAAGAACTTCCACCTAAGAGGGAAGTGAAGCATGAGATACAATTGTTTCCAGACTCCCCATTACCAAATATTGGGTTATATAAACAATCTATTCTAGAAGCATATGAAGTGAAGAAACAATTTCAATAGATGCAAGAGTAGGAAGTAATTCGACCAAGAACCTCACCTTGTGGGTAACCTATCATCATCATACCCAAGAAGGATAGGACTTGGTGGATGTCTATCGAATATAGAGCTTTGAACAATATTACACTCAAGAATCAATACCCTCTTCCTATTGGGTCGTTTCATGCTTGTGTGCATCCTTATAAACATTGGGGAGCTTAGACCCAGAGTTTGTCCAGAGCTAACCAACAAAAACCCTAAAGCATTGGCATATAAATATTCATCCAAGGCCAAAGAAGGTCTCACCCGAGATGCAATGAGGATCATAGAGACCATCTAGTCATGTGTCGGGGATGAAGGAATAAACACACACAGATCGATCTGGGTTGATGTTCATACATTCCATACTTGAAAGTTTATTATTATCATTATTAAAAATCAATACACACACATCCAAATAACACATGAGTGACTCATGATAGATCAAAATTGTTGCAGCTATATGAATCTTTCCATTCCATTAAGCATAGGAATGCATTAAGCAAATAATACTTGAAAAAAAGTATCATATTCCCTTATACATCTCCCATAGTTACAATTCATTGCACCATGAACACCCTTTTATACTTTAGACATAAAAAATACTTAGACTTACAATTAGGAGCATTACAACATTACAATACTACAAAGTCTCACAACGAACTATGTGACAATGGACAACAACATCAACTAGTGAATCCATTGAATGAGTATCTAACTCCACTTTTGTGGTCGTTTCTTCCTTTTATACCTTTCTATGCTCTGGAGCATTGTCTCTGTCAATTATACTACACTCATTCTACTGCATAACAATCTCACACACTTCTCCCACCTACATGCATTCCATGTATCCTTTCTAGGATCAAGGTAATCTTAATTGCCTCGCCAACTCATCTTTTATCAAGTCCACGTTCCCTTGGGTTGTTGGCAATAATCATTCAGGGAAATTTCTGGATGATTCCTTTCTTGATTCCATTGTGCATCTTCTTGCTTTCTGGTGTGCTTCTCAAAACTCGATCTGGTGCACATTTGGTAGACCTTGGCATTAGTGCGCAATATCAAAAATTGGTCCAGCGTGTGCTTTTTTTCAATCCACATGCATTAACTTAGATGTGCGCAAAAATGGAATGGGCGGACATAATTCCATTTGCGTGCACGAGCAATATTGACCCAAAACTTTGGGTGCCAACAGGCCCCCACCACTATTACTTGGATCGCCCTAGAGCCAACTGCCTCATGGAATGGCTTCTGAAACTTGAGTAAGATCAAATCATAATTAGTGATGGACCAAAGTATAAAACTGAGCTATGGGTGCATCCAAGCTTGAGTAAGATAAAATAATGTGTCTAGTATATAGCTACAACCCAACATAGGTCCTGGAAGGAGACAAGCATGCTTCAAGGTGAGAGATAGATTTGGGATTCCTTTGGCAAGAATCTCAATCCTTTCCCTTCAAAGGTTTCTATGGTGGTGAATGAGGGATATATTTAACTAACACCATCCAGATATCGACCCCCGATATGAACTTTAGTTCTATCAAGAGAGAGCATCATCCTTTGCTTGTCTTTTTGTTTTGATATGGCAAGGAAAAATACGGGGACCTCCAATCTTGGTGGAACTGATAGCCTGTAGTCCTAGGAATCCACTTTCGTAAATGTGATTATCCATGGTAACATATGAGAGTAGGGATTCTAGTAAATAAAAGAGTATGGATTGTGGCAAATAATAGAGTAGGACATCTACTTAGCAGTTGATGACGAAGTGTTAATCTTCATGAAAACTGTCATGTGGGTTTTGGGGCTACGTAGTCGATATGGGAATCACACGTCCCATAATATCTGTTAAATTGGGACATTAGATTGGAGATGAATAATAAGAACGTGGAAATATAACAATTAACAAAGAGAAATAAGGGTTGTGGGGGACGGGAAGGAGAAATCGAGAATGGGACGTGGAGAACTTCTTCAATGACTACATGGGTGGTGTTATCAAATGAAGTTATCAAGGGTCGTAGGTGATATCCATAAGCACAGGAAAGTAGGTGGGTGCAGTTTTCAACAGTAGAGATCCCCTATGCAGTTCAATTTAGCACCATCTCTAAGCACGGTTTGAAGCACATTATAGTTGGCAGGCGGATAAGATTTAGCAGGGGCACTAAAATAGCAGGTGTGCCCAGATCGCAAATCGTGACCAGATCAATGACCATGCTTCATTTCGGGGCCGCAACATGTTCAGACATTAAAATCCTTGAGCGGGCCGAAATATAAACCATGGTATTGCGGGAGAGCTACATGGCAGAAGGTGGTGAGTTTCGGGCCCAAAAGAGGTGTGGGTCCAAACCGCTTTTGACGACCCCAAAATCATGTGCTCATTCAGTGCTGAATCCAATAGCAGCACATGGCCTTCCCCTAGTCATCAAGACTCATCCTGATCCCGAGGAGAAATTGGTTGATGAACAAGGACTCATAGTTGAAACCTCAACTCACTCCAAAAATGAAAAGCATGGAGGGTCTGGCCGTGGAGACAGATCTG
Organism: Picea engelmannii; assembly: GCA_009831015.1. Lineage (NCBI taxonomy): Eukaryota > Viridiplantae > Streptophyta > Pinopsida > Pinales > Pinaceae > Picea > Picea engelmannii. The sequence continues at coordinate 171,175 of ML812394.1, forward strand.
TCATCCCGAGGTACCATGATGGAAGTTTTTTCCTGCAGGCCCATGTTGATCTGAGCTTACGTATGACAGAAGGATACACACATAGTCTGACAGAAATATGCACAAATGGAAGAGTCGTGGACAGGATGGCCAGATCGCATTCCTAGCGGTTGTCCACTGATCTGAGTATAATTAGATCAATGGAAGAATATGTTAAAGGTCGATAGTTGAGAAGAGATCCCTCTTTGTAATAGTTTGATAGTAGAGTTTTTCTCTTCTTATGTATGAAACCTGAGACTTTCTCATTAATAGAAGTCAATTTCTTTCATCATCTGGTTTCCTCTTGTGCTGAAACACTCGTTGTTACACATGATTTTGGTCATCTTGGTGATGTATTAACAATGGTGTATTCAAGCTCCCAACAAGGACATTTTGCCTGAGAAAAATGGATCTTGTCTCCTTCCAAAAAACATATTTTCAAAGTGAGTTCGCAAGCTGCATATGGCCTGGGGTGTGAGAATCCCTCATTCTTGCAGGCCACCTTCATCTAGGGTGCAAACTTCTCGCAGTTTTCTCCATACATAGGGTGCGAACCTGTTTTCAAGACTTGGAAAAGAGAAGAGGTCTCGAGGGTTCTAGAAGGGAATCTTCTAGAAAATGAGTTGGCATTCGTATGGTTGTCATTTTATTGACTTCTCAGATTTTATGGGATCATCCTCATCCATGTAACCATCTCTCCTTCTCCTATATATTGAAATGATTCTCATGGAAAAGGTTAAGCAAGATTAATTAAATAATTGGTGAAGGAATTATGTGAAGAACCCTGCTTGGACAGAGGCTTGAATACTCTAGTTGGTCTGTCAAGAAGAATTGGATCTTCTTCATGCAAGTATAGAGAAAGTGTGTGTGTTGGAACCAAGAGTCATTGAAAGGAAGCTTGCGACATCAAGGCGATCAGGTTGTATCTTCTACTTTCAATTAATATGATACAGTGGCATGTCCCTTTCCCATAAAGTCACTCTTACTTTATTGTGTAATTCCTTGATCATATGCATAAGTTGACGTTGAATACATTTTTCCATCTTCACTTTGGTTGGTTTGTGTTGTCTTGGTCTTGACCTCACGAGAGCGCCGGAGAGAAGCGGGAGAAACAGAGACCTAAGGAAGCGATACAAAGGTATGTCACTTGTTCCTCCTTACTGGCTAATTCAATGATTGCAACTTAGGGAAAAAGTCATGTCCTGTCCTGTTTTGTTCTAGATCCAGGTGGATCTAGGGAGATTCGTTAGTGTCTGCACCTACCGATTAGTCTGATAACAAAATTGGCGACTCCACTGGGGAAGCAACCCATTTTTTAGTGGTTTTTGGTGTTTTTCCTTGGCCATTTTCTCTTACCTTACCTTTTTTCATTTCTATCGATCTCTGAGCCTTCAGGAGACCCTGACAGACTCTCTGGGTCCATAAGTCCTTTCAAAAGTTTTGTCTTTCTTCCTAATTTTGCCAAGTTTCAGTCATTCTCGCACTGAACCCTTCTTTTGCCTGTGAGAACTACTGGAGTTCACACCCTATTGTGTAGTCCAGTGCGAACTTCTCGCACTCTGCTGGTGGCTAGCCTGCGAGAATGATCCATTCTCACACTGTACAACATTGCTTCCCTGCGAACTCATTTTGCAAAATTTTGGGATTAGGTTTTTTGTATGCTCAAATACCCAGATTTGTATGTGTGTCTGAATGAGAACTTCTTGGGCCACTAATTGATTGTTTCTTGACTTCGGATTTTGTGAACGATCAGTCTTCGGAAATCAAAGACTCTTCTTATTCATTCTTTTTCTCAACTGTCATCTCTTGACCTTTTCTTAGCAAGGATATAATCTCTGATCTTGGAATCTGAGTGCTTGTTTGGTTGGGAGCTGGTGATCGGTTTAAAAGTTGGTATTTATTGTCTTTCTCAAATGCCCATTGCTTGGAAAATTGTTGCTCTCATGCATTTGAAAAGACTATCCTTGTCTGCTTGTCATTTTTGTCTTCATTGAAAGATTGGTTTGGGTTTTGTATGTTGCTTGTCATTAGTTATTGGTTTTCCTTAGTTCCGCCATCACTGTGTGGATCTTTTTGAAAAGTAAAAAAACATTTTTCTTTTTAAAAGTATTTTTGTTTTGAAAATATTGGAAATCAATTGTTGAAATAGAACAAATAGAGAATTGCCATTGTTACGTGATTCAAAGAAGATTGTATATCGTAGTTCAAGATTGTTCCAGAAAACTCCTCTTTCCCTCCTGTAAATAGGATTCATCAAACAAGAATTTATATTTTTCATTCCTATCTATGCATTGTTGGGTCAGAGTCTCACACAAGATCGGTTTCATTTCCGTCACCTTTGAGTAACAATAGCCTTTAATAATATTGTGCAATTTTAAAATTTAACTAGTAACTCTTTTCTAGGACTCTATCACACCAACAATTAGCTAGGCTAGAGCTTTGGAATAGGCAGAGAGATACACTCTCCAAAGCACAAAACACACAATAGCATCTTGTTTTAAGGAGTGTCAAATTCCATTTGCAACATTTTGTCTTGGGAATCCCTTCTCACACAAGGGTCAAACCCGAGGTCGCATTGAGATTGACAGAGTTACTCACCCTGTTTTGTTGATATCGGTGTAGAGATTGCACGTATTACGGGGGTCACTCGAAGGTATACCCACAATGATGAGTGGAAGCCTCTCAAGTTGATTTCGGGCTAGATACCCTTCCCTTTGTGTGTGGATTGGAATGTCGATTGTCCCCCCAGGCTTTACTGTTGTCGGTGGTAACCTAAGTGGCCTATCTTCTTAGGGTCTTACACAAGGTGAATGTGAAGGGGAAAGTCTTCACGGTACCTGGAATCGACGTTGCCCAAACTCGCTCGGTCTCCTTGGAGGGTATACCCACGATTATGTGTGGGAGATTGCACCAGGGTGTAAGTCCATTAAGAAGGTCGTCAACGTAACTTTTCCACCCTAGCCCAGCCCCTTCTCGTCTCGTTGTTGCGACGTTGGATTTCATCACCAACTAGTGACTTCGGAAATAGAAGGTCTTGTTTGCTTGGTGTTGTTTCCTAGATTTTTTACTAGCACATGTTGTTTGGTTACCCAAGTTGACCATAGAATTTTCTTCATAAGTTATTAAATCGGTCACAATAGACTCTCCACATCGTTCACATAGAATGCGGGGCTTACCCCCAGAAAATCTAGAAGGTTCTCAACCCTTTCCTACCAGCTTACCAGAGGGCTCTCCTCAACAAAGTGAAGTGTTATCACTAAAATTTCGTCCGCACAGGGCGACAAGAACTCCGCATCATCAGCACAGAAAAACAGTCATTCATGGCACAAGGATTAACTCCACAGCACAACAAAAGGGCCAAAACTATACAAAATTGGCTAAAAAATTA
>ML812394.1:174680-204422 GCA_009831015.1 Picea engelmannii
CTTTGAGTTCTTTCACTCATATTTTCACCTTTCATTTGTAAGGAGAGCATCTACTTGAGGGCCTCAAGAGCCTTCCATTGGAGAAGGAAGGGACCCAAGTCCCCTTTCCCCTTTGTGTATCTCTGGATTTCACTAATCAGACCGGCCTATCTATTGGTGATCTTGTTCCATTGTCACTTGTTTTTAGTTTTTGTTTTTATGCTCATGTGTTCTTTTAGTTTTTGTTTAATTCTTGTTAATAGTTCTATTGTTTTCTTTCTAACCTCTTTACATACAGCTGTCATGCCTAGCAGAGCCCAAATAGGCATGTAAGGACTCACTTTTTGCTCACACATCGACGAAAAGAGTGCAAACATGAAGTCCAAGACGTCACCACCCCACAAGTGGAAATAACTGGCTCTCTAGAATGGTTTTGAATTACCAATTCTTGAGAGGACTTTCGACTTCACTCCGATTCTGAGAGACGTATTATGCGAGTGAATTCTTTTGGAGACTTAGTTGTTTTGTCTTCTGGATCACCGGCTGGACCTTTTCCAGGACCTGAGGGCCAAGATCCTTTTTGGACTAATGGCGTTTTTTGACGGGATCTCTTTGGTTCAGGAGTGAACGTTGTATCATTGTCTCACCTGTGTTCCCCGAAACCTCTGACCCAGACGTAGTACCTTTTACTACTGCTTATTATTTTCCTGGTACAGAAGCTCTGTGAGCTGACCACATCTTGACTCTCCCTTTACAAATGGTCCATTGCACAGATACTACAAGTCTTCACACCGGGATTACCACGACTAGCCAAGACCCTATTGGCACACCGTTTTCGCCCAGAGTCACCCCGACTCTGCCACCCGGATACTGTGCGTTGAATGCCTCTATTCCCGTTCCTACACAAATTTCATACAGAACTCCTGGTGGTCCCTCTTCTTCTTGGAACTCCCCTCCCGGTTTCAATCTGACATTTCCTCCACCCCCTTTCAGAGGACCTTCTCAGTCCTCTATCGGCGACACTGATCCTAGTGGCACCATTCCGTCATTCACACCAAATTACCAGATTCCTTTCGGTGGAATATTTCACCAAGGAGGTATGACTCAACCCCACCTTGTAGGGAAAATCCCAATTGGAACCCAAATCCCAATTGGAACACAACCCCCGATTGGAACACAACCCCCGATTGGAGGACAACCCCCACCGACCCCACCCTATGGAAAAAACATACCTCCATCCTTGGCCCAGTATTGGAACCATATGATACAACATAATCCTCAATCGACTGGGGGGAAAAGCCTCCAACTACATCCGTTATACCCCCTAGTATAGGCCAACCATATCCAGGTACGTCCAATCCTATTTGGGGTTTGAATGCTCAATCCCACTCCCCTGTTCAAGGATACAATCCCATGAGCTACTTTCCTCCACAACAACCACCGAATCTGCCTGGGTCTTCGCATTATATGCAGACTACTTATGGTCCCACTAGTTTGCCGAGGGGACTCCCTCCGCAAAGCCACTAGTAACCACATGTGAATAGACAGTTACCCTTCTTAGTCACTTTGGACCTCCCGGATCTGTCGAGGATTTTAAACGATATGATACGTCACTCTCCCTACTGGCCCGCTATACCGGCCAAACTACCGTCTAACATCCCTAAATTCGATGACAAAGCAGGAGAGGACCCGAACAATCATGTCATGACTTTTCACCTTTGGTTCTCATCCAACTCCTTGATGGATGACTCTATTCGTTTATGCCTTTTTCAACGAACTCTCACGGGTTCTGTCGTGAAGTGGTATATAGAATTACCACGAGGTTTCTTCATCGACTTCAACACCCTAGCTATGGCTTTCCTCACCCACTACCAGTTACCAATCCATTATGAAACAAGGACCGATATTTTGAGTTCTTTCAAACAAAACAAAGCCACTCATATCTCTGATCACATTCATGAGTGGTGATGAAGACGACATCTCATCAAACTCAAACTTCTCGATTAGTTGCTGGCAGAGTGGTTCACAAAATCCTTTGTGAATGACATCGATCGTGACATCGCCATGGGTGGGGTTGTCATGGAAGAACAGGCCATTAGTCGTGCTCAATGCTTTGACCTCGTTTACTCACAAATGGGTACTCTTTATGACTTACTCCCTGATGCACCTCGTCCTTCCACTTCCACCACTTCAACTACTCCAATTGCTTCTCATGTAGCCGATGTTGTGATTGGCACTTTCCATGCCCAACCACATTCCGCCTCAAGAAGCAACCCCAAACCCATTTCTTCTAATGTTCAAAATGATCTGTCTCCTACCCCTCCCATCGGCAAGACTTCTGAGGTAAATGCGGTTCAATCTACCCTTGCCGGTAAAAACAAATCCAGAAAAGGAAAGGGTAAGAATAAGGAGGAAAAAAATACTTCTCAAGCAGAGAGAACCAAAACTCCGCCCGTTGACAATAGGGATAAGATAAAACCCCGATACCCTTGTCTTATCTATGGTGATGATCGCTACACGAAGGATTGTCCACACCGAGCCAAGGTTTCTAAGTTTCTTCAAGGGGCCCCGAAACCACCCACTCCGGTCGTTTTGTCACAAACCTTCCCTTCTCAACAACAGGCCCAATTGGTCATTCATGACCAACCATCTCCCTCCACTACATCTTATGTCTTAATGTGTACAGGTGATTCAAAGAAAAGTGACATCACACTTACCACTCGAGACAAAGATTATTCTCCCTCTAAAGAGAAGGTTGATGTTATACCTCCTTCATTGGTTTAACCATCTCCCACGACTCCACCTATCAATGGTCCTCTTCATCTCGAATGACCGAGCCTCGACACAGTTCTTCGCCCTCCTCCAAAGGGCGTCGTTTGGAAATCGGCTTTCAATCCTCATGTTCGTGCTACCCAAAACTACAACATTGTTGAAGATCTAGTCCAAGCACCATCCGCAATGTCAGCCCTCAAAGTCCTTCAAAGTTGTCCCATACAACGGAAGGCGTTGTTGAAATCTATTGGTGGAATCGACCCAACGGATACGAATTTAATAATTTTTTAATTGGAAGATAACATTCCAAGGTTACCCCCTCAACTCGCATTCCAAATACAAGTGATTGTCTCTGAAAAAAAAAATTGTAGAACTGTTATCGACGAGGGTGCCTCGACGTGTGTCATGTCTATTACCTGTTGGAAAGCCATCGGATCTCCCTCTTTGATTGAATCCCATAACACACTTAAATCCTTTAATGGCTCAGGTTTTAATCCTTACGGTGTCCTTCCTTCATTGCCAATCACGTTAAAAGGAAAAACGGTCCAAGTTGAAGTGGAAGTCTTTGACGCTCCTCTTGATTACAACCTCCTTCTGGGCTGTAGCTGGATTGATTCCATGTGCGCAGTTGTGTCAACTCTTTTTCATGTTGTATGTTTCCCACATCAAGGAAAGGTAATTATCGTCGACCAATTAGCCTTCTTTAACTCGGATACGCGTACTGGAAACATACCATTCATCGCCAACCCCCCCCGGATACGAGAACGTCGGTGTAGGTCTTCTCAAAGACTCCTCGTTAATGGGTACCTTCCCCATTCCACCACCCGATGTTCCACACCCATCTATTGCTTCAATCAACATGATCTCCACCTCGATTCATAGAACCCCTGTGTCTCACGACCCATGGATGGTACCCGACCCTGGCGATCATCTTCGTTACAACGATGAAATGCCTTTGAGTCTGGTCGAATCTGCCTATCAGGCCATTCAATCGGCAACCCCTTCCACCCCCTCTCTTGGTGATTTATTTCCAGATCCTTTCCATGTCATTTTTCCCATGGACGAGATGATTATGTCCATCATGAAAGACCACCCCTGGAACGATGGACATCATTGTTCCATCCTCTTCCTGGAACAACACACCATCGAGAGATACCAACGGATCTCAACCCCGTCAACCATTGTCATCATTTCAATCCTTCCCGAGTCCACACATGATGTGTTTTCCGAATGGAACTTAAGCAATATCTCACCCACTATTCCCCTCGACATATCCATCAAACCTGGAATTGTCAAAAATGTGCATATCGGAGCTTCATGTTCCCTTGATGAAATCGTCACCTACAAGTCACTTTTCAAATAATTTCGTGACGTCTTCACCTGGAGCTATGAAGAAATGTCAGGTACTGAACCCGACATTATGATACATGATATTAAGACATACCCAGATGCTAAACCCGTCTGACAACACCTTCATCCATTTCACCCACGTAAAGTAGCTGCTATCAAGCTTGAAGTCAAGAAACTTATCAACACAGGGTTTATTTACCCGGTTTCCCTCACTGACTGGGTTTCCAATCTTTTCTCGATCGACAAGAAACAAGGCACAATCCGTGTGTGCGTTGATTATAGGGATATTAACAAAGCTTGTCCTAAAGACAACTTTCCTACCCCCTTCATCGATCATATTGTCGACGATTGCGCCGGAAGTGAAATCTTCTCTCTAATGGATGGTTTCTTCGGATATAATCAAATCAATATTGTTCCCGAGGATCAACACAAAACCGCTTTTATTTGTCCTTGGGGCACTTTTTCTTATCGAAAACTTCCTTTCGGTCTTAAAAATGCTGGCACAACTTTCCAGCGTGCTATGTCTTATGCCTTCCATGATATCAAGTACATCATGCAGCCATATCTTGATGACTTACCCGCTCATTCCATGTGTCGGGTTGATCATCATATACACCTCTGGGCCATTTTCCACCGATGTCGGTTTTACCATATACGCTTGAATCCTCATAAATGCGTTTTCTGCGTAGAATCCAACCGACTTCTAGGCTTTATTGTTTCACATCAAGGGATCAGGGTAGATCCTTTAAAGGTCGAGGTGATTCTCAATCTCCCTCCTCCTTCTACACTTCACCAGTTAAAAAGTTTGCAAGGGAAAGTAAACTTTCTTCGTCGTTTCATCCCGAACTATGCCGAGATAACTCTAGGATTTACACGCCTACTCAAAAAGGGGTCCGAGTTCGTATGGGATACCATCGAAAACAAATCCTTCGAAGCTTTGAAAGTGTCCCTGACACGTGCTCCACTTCTCTTCCCCCCTGATTACAGTCGCGATTATTTCCTCTACCTCGCAGCCTCAAATTACACCATCGCTATGGTTCTTGTCCAGGTGGATGATTCTCATGACAAACATTTTATCTATTACTTGATTCGAAGTCTAACGCCTACCGAAACCAAGTATTTACATGTTGAAAAACTGACCTTGGCAGTCGTCCAAGCAGTTCAACGTTTCTGGCACTATATCCTCTTTCGCAAGACTACGGTAATTTCTAACTGCAACCCTATGCAACACATTCTTACATGTCAATTGTTAGGGGGAAAATACTCCAAATGGATCATGATACTCTAGGAGTTTGAATTGCAATTCGAACGAGCTAAGTCCAAGAAGTCCTTAGTGTTTGTCGAGTTGATATGCGACTTTCCCTACTCTGAAATGGAAAATGTAGCAACCGATTCATTACCTGATGAATCCCTTTTCGTAATTCATTCTGATGATCTTTAGTATGGAGATATCATCATATATCTCCAAACCCAGAATTTTCGTCCCAATTTGTCCAGTATTGACCGGCGTCGAATACGCTACCAAGCCTGTCAATATATTATCCTCGGTGATACTCTTTATTGTCGTGGGATTGACTTAGTTTTTCGAAGCTGCCTCACATTTGACAAAGTTGAGAAAGCCTTAAATGAGTTCCATTATGGAGCCTGTGGTGGTCATATGTCCGGGTATGCTACTGCCCAAAAGATCTTACGAGCAGGGTATTTTTGGCCTTTTTTATTTAAAGATTGCATAATCGTCGTCCAAAAATGCCACGCTTACCAGACCTATAATCATAAGATACGGTCACATCCTGCTCCTCTTCACCCATGGTCTCTGTTGGTCCCTTTGCAAAATGAGGTATCGATTTCATGAAAGGTCACCCCCACTCGTCCGGGGGGCATGGATACATTATTGTAGCCATAGATTATTTTACAAAATGGGTCGAGGCAATGCCGACATTTGACAATACTGGATCGACCGCAACATTATTCATTTTCAATCACATCATAGCTCGTTTTGGTTCCTCAGGCTATCGTCACTGATCATGGTAACCACTTTAGAAACTTCATGATATCCAAACTCACTGAAAATTTGGGTCTTCTCCATGAAAACTCAACTCCCTACTACCCACAAGCCAACGGCCAAGTCAAAACAATTAACAAAGTTCTCATAACCATGCTTCGATGAATGATAGGGATTCACAAAACAAGTTGGCACACAATGTTGTTTTCAACATTGTGGGCTTACCCGATGTCCGTTAAGTCTACTACCAGGTTTACACCATTCTAGTTAGTCTATGGTCTAGAAGCCATCTTCCCGATTGAATGTGAGATACCCTCCTTAAAACTAGCCATCGAACTCCTACCAAACACTTTTTCCGAGGAAGAACGTCTGTTGTATCTCATGCGATTAGACGAAACTTGACGTGATGCTACCCTAGTCATAGAAGCCCAGAAGAAACGTGTCAAGGCCCAATACGAAAAACATGTCAAGCCTCGCGTTTTCTCCGAAGGAGATCTGGTTCTCCTCTACAAACAAGATCAAGATATGCTAGGAGCTCAAAAATTCGAAGCCATGTGGTGAGGTCCTTATATTGTTAGATGAGTTTTGGAGAAAGGAGCTTACGAGTTAGTAGATTAAGATGGTATCCCTTTGAGTGAACCCAGAAATGGGTTGTACTTAAAGAAGTACTATGCATAAGATTACCTATGCACGAGTACTTGTATTTTATTGTGTCATACTTCTTGTGTGTCTGTAGTATGTTTTTTTTTGTTATCTGGTCTCTGCCCTTATGTTACATTATGTTTGGTTTCCAGATGTCAGAGTCTTCACTACCCCACATTGGCTTCACTGATGGCACTAGTCATAGTACTCAGAACCTTGCTTCTGCTGCGTGGGCAATTTACATCCCTACAAACGAACTTATCACTCTACGAGGTGTGTGTCTCGGTCGTGCGACCAACAATATTGCAGAGTATAGTGTCGTTATCGAATTGTTGATTGATGCTATCTCACTCGGTATCCGTCACTTGGTTGTATGACTCGATTCGCAACTAGTAGTACTACAGTTAAGTAATGTCTATGCTATTCAAAGTCCTACTTTATTATGAGTATATTTACGAATTCGCCTCTTGGAACGTTATTTTGATTATATTGAGTATCAACATATTCCTAGATGTCTAAATACATTAACTTATGCATTAGCTAACTATGTATTAGACAGAAATTTGGGCCATTTATAAACCAATCACATCACATGCATCGCATAACACAAGATAAGCTGGTAGAAGTCGTACATATGTATATAACGATCAAAAAGTTTTTTACAAAAAAAGTTCTGACCAAGGTCCAAAATTTCAAAATCTGAAGCTCATAGCTTCTACAAAATAACGTCACGAATGACACTCGTGATAACACATGACTGCCCGGGCAACCCTACGAAGCAGTCGACTAATAGACTCTGACACGCCCACCATTTGACGTTGATAACGCCACGGGACCTCTCTGAGAGGCATGTCCGGAATGTCAGCAGTCAACCCCTCTAAGTTTTGTTCCACTGCCTCATAATCTTCAATGTCTCATCATGGCACTGGAGCCACCTCTCCTTGTCGTTGAATAGGAAAGGTACCCGGAGGTCGATAAGGCCGCATGTCCGTGTCATCAAAAAATATTTTTTGTAATTAGACCTTGGACAAACATAAAAACATTTGCATATGATAAAACTCATAAAAACATTTAAAAGGTGAAAAAATGTGTACTTCTTACCTTGATCTCCCCACTGAGCACCCTCAGGTAAGGCCTAGTCCAGATCTCCTCAGAAGTCCAACCCGACATAGGCATAATTGTCGACCATCAATATCTATGGCCGCAACCAGTCAAAGAAGGAATCATTGTATTTGATGATTGGCCCAGCTACATGTCGAGCCATGAGGTTACACCACCTCAACATCCTCGGATCCTCTAGATCCGATAAACCCCACTCAACCTACAACCTCAGCAAGGGAACCCTCTCAAGAAATAAGGACACCAAAAGTGATCCGTACTCGAATTGCTTCAGGTCACCTTTCCTACATTTAGTCAACTGCCTCTTCACGCTACGAAGGATTGCGTCGAACCAGTTAAAGACCCGAGGCTCAGTACACTCTATGGTGTACTGAAAATAGCTCTGGAGATCCATGTGTGGAGTAGCTCTCCTAGCCATACGAGAAATGGTGAACAAGATAGTGCAAAGGGTCAAATCCTAGACCCCCCAAATGGCCACCTTTCATTTTCTTCTTTCCACCTCTGGAACACAGTACTGATGGCAATACTCATTCATAGGCAGTCCACCACCTCGGCTACTGGTCAAGCTAGTGTGGTACCCATGCCGTGATAGTCCTGTTAGGAAATAAATGTCCTCGATATCCAAGGACAATGTGTGGATGCCCACATGGAATACTTGTTGGTCCACGTCCCACATATGAACGAGGTACTCCAACAGCCTGACTTGGGCCCTCATACCCAGGATCCAAAAGAATTTCAGGACACCACAGTCCCGTAAAGCGGAAACAATGCCCGGGTCATTCCCGACAATAGCATCATCTTCTTCATGCTCTCTTTCCCGCCATTCTAGAACCATCGTGACGGTCAAATGCCTGCACAAGAACCATAAGAAGAGGGTCAGCAACTCTTTTCAAGCCTTGACACATTTTTCATTGAGCAAAAATCAAAGAAAATTTTCATTTTGTGGTTCTCGCAGGTGCCCCTTTAGCACAGTGTGAGGTTCTCGCAGGTGCCTTTGGGGCCACTTGCAAGAATCATGCATTCTCACAGGTCCCGTATGGATAGCCTGCGAGAACGCCTGAGTGCAAATTTTGGCCCTAAAACAAACTCAAAACTTGAAATTTGCCAATGAAAACAAAAAATTGAACCATGAAAAGGTAGAAGACAGGGAGCTTACCTCACTGACGGAGATGGTTCGCCAAACGGTTGTTCGTACCTTCCGTAATCGAGCACTGAATTTCAAGGGAAAAAGAGGGGTTTTGGGCTAAAATCTTGGCAAAGTTACAATGACTATGGTAAAAGAACTTTTACCCACTTATATTTACTTTTTACCATTTTTTGTTGGTTTTTATAAATTGTTTTATTCATCGAACCTAATGCCTAATAGCCCTATGAGTGCGATTTTTTGCAGATATGACGACTTCGAAGTCCACATGAAGGAGTATGGATATTCTCTCTCTTTCATCGCATGTTTAAATTGTTTTTTATGGTTTTTAGACAAAACCTCGAGCTTGGTATTTTTTCGTTCTCACACTTGAAAATACATGAGAACATAATCGAGCACACTTTTATCACTGTTTCGAGCTCAGCAAGGTTATATGAAAAATGAATCTCCTGGAGTCCTCTTTAAGATCTTTTCAGACTCTCTAAACATGAAAAGATGTCCAAGTGATCTTGTTATTTTCACGCTCGTTAAAGAATTTGAAGAAAGCATCTATTGGGCGATAATTTATCTCTTTTTCGGTCTCATTAGATTACTTTACAAAAAAGGAACTGAAAGAGTTCTCTTTTGAGTGTTTTTCCAGACTCTATAATCATGAAAAACCTTCGAGTTTTCTATCTTTGGACTTGTTAAACAAATATCAAAAGACCCGTAATGGGATCGAACCACTCCTTCATAGGGTTCGTTAAACATACTCCGAGGGACTCGTCCGAAGGATGAGCTTACATCAACAAGCATATGTTATCCTCCTCAAGCTTGCGTAAAAATAAAGAGGTACTCGCCAGAAATGGTGGGGGAAAATTTGGGAAAGGGATGTGTTTTCGTATTCATATTATTGGCAGTAAGTGTCACTCTTGAACATGACACCCCCTATTCGTTATCTCAAGCCGGTTTGGGAAATCCATTTGTCTCTCATTCGATTTGTTACAAGGTCATATCCTGAGTTGTCTCTGATTCGGTGCTGCCAAATCATTGGTCGTGTCATTCATATGTTCAAGAGAAGTTCATCCAAAACCTCTGTTGAGTCGGCCATCTGTAGTTGTCCATTCTCTCTGTGTCGGCCTTCCCTGTGTCCAGTTCCACCTACATCATATTATGTTCCACCTTCAAAATCTGTTACTTATTTTGTGTCATTGATGGGGGATACATCAAGGCCCTCATGTGACAAGTTTTGTTCCATCGACTCCAGCTCATTATCCGCAAACAGGACTTAAAAATTATTCGGTACCTTGGAACTTCCATGCCTCAATGACAGGTTTCCTCGCTTTCGATAGTAGGTTTTCATCATTGACCCCTGATCGGTAGATTCCGTCGAATGTTCACCTCAACTCATTTATTCACATTCGGTGGATTGTACTAGTGTACCTTGGGAGTCATTGACATTAATGGTGATTTCCCTCACACTTGTTAACAGTTTCATCAATGACTGGTAATCAAGTGGTTTCTACCATGTTCGACTTTGGCACATGTAATCACATGGTTAGATTTGTACTTCCAGGTGACAGGATTGAAGACCCTGGGTCTCATCTCTTTGATCCAGACTGCGATGGAGTATGTATGATTTTCCTTGACACATAGATCCACTTTGTATGTCTCATGGCTATGTCGTCTTAATTTAAATCTTCTTGCATAGATCCACAGTGTATTTTTGGTGGCTATGCGATATTTTGATGGCATGGATCCACGGTGTATGATTGGTGGCCATGACCTATGTTTATGATGTCGTATATCTGTGATCTGAGCATGGGAATGTCTACCTTAGAACTGGTATTATATTCTGTAGATGCTTGGTTGTTTGCAGGTTTCCGATTAGGTGAACTCCTGGTTTTTGACACACACGTGCAGTTTACAAAGTATTTTGGTTGTCACTGATTCTGGCCTCATACTTTGGGGGGCATTCTATTACACATGATTTTGGTCATCTTGGTGATGTATTAACAATGGTGTATTATGGCTCCCAACAAGGACTTTTTGCCTGAGAAAAATGGATCTTGTCTCCTTCCAAAAAACATATTTTCAAAGTGAGTTTGCAGGATGCATATGTCCTAGGGTGCGAGAATCCCTCATTCTCATAGGCCACCTTCATCTAGGGTGCGAACTTCTTGCAGTTTGTTCCATACATAGGGTGCGAACCTATTTTCAAGACTTGGAAAAGAGAAGAGGTCTCGAGGGTTCTAGAAGGGAATCTTCTAGAAAATGAGTTAGCATTCGTATGATTGTCATTTTATTGACTTCTCAAATTTGATGGGATCATCCTCATCCATGTAACCATCTCTCCTTCTTCTATATATTGAAAGAATTCTCATGGAAAAAGTTAAGCAAGGTTAATTAAAGAATTTGTGAAGGAATTATGTGAGGACCCTGCTTGGACAGAGGCTTGAAGACTCTAGTTGGTCTGTCAAGAAGAATTGGATCTTCTTCATGCAAGTATAGAGCAAGTGTGTATGTTAGAACAAAGAGTCACCGAAAGGAATCTTGCGACATCAATGCGATCAGGTTGTATCTTCTACTTTCAATTAATATGATACAGTGGCATGTCCATTTTCTATAAAGTCACTCTTACTTTATTGTGTAATTCCTTGATCATATCCATAAGTTGACGTTGAATACATTTTTCCATATTCACTTTGGTTGGTTTGTGTTGTCTTGGTCTTGACCTCACGAGAGCGTCGGAGCGAAGCGAGAGAAACAGAGACCTAAGGAAGCGATACAAAGGTATGTCACTTGTTCCTCCTTACTAGTTAATTCAATGATTGCTACTTAAGGAAAAAGTCATGTCCTGTCCTGTTTTGTTCTAGATCTAGGTGGATCTAGGGAGATCCATTAGTGTCCACACCTACCGATTAGTCCGATAACACTCGTGCATGGATGATGCAGACGAGATGGTGTAGTTGTATTGTAATGGAGGTTTGATTATAATGCAGCTATGATCTGTTTCAGTATTTCCTTTCACTGTCATGTTTCCTCTTATGTTGAAATACTCATGCATGGATGATCCAGACGACATGTTGTAGTTGTATTGTAATGGAGGTTTGATTAAAATTTTGTTGTGATATATTTCAGTATCTTAAAATTAAGTTCAAGAGTGCTCTTGTGCCTGAGTCTCTCTGCACCAAGTTGCTTGAAGGTCGGATGCTCATGGAATACTTGTCCACTTTCCTCACTAAGTCTTCCTCCTTCTCACCTTTAGCCTTAAACCATTGACTGGAGTTAATGGGAACCTCATTTGCTTATGCATTGCTAGCCCATTTTTTTGTGTTTAAACATTCTTATGCTGAGCTTTGTCCATTTGACCTCCAATCATAAATCTACCTCCAAAAACATTTTGATGGGTGTTGGGATTATCCTCTTGCAATCTGAGGGTTACTCTCAATTCTAACATGTGGGAATGGGTATATATAGGGTGAAAAATAGTTGCGGGTGGTTTCCAGAATCAGACAAGGAACCAGCCAATGTGAGAGCTCGAAGAATAATCATGAAGTCCCAGTGAAACCCCATAGGTTGTGAGATAGTAGGTCAGATTCATCATACTGGTGATGTGCCTTTTGGAATGTGGAATCATATATTATTATGTGCCAAGGATATGGGTGATCTATATGAATCTTGTTTCTTGACCCTTTTCTCGAGCTAAAACTTTGTACGGGAGATATAACTTTGACTTGAATTGGGAAATATTGGAAATATGCAACCTGTCAATCCATCTAATTGGTGTTTGTAATGATGTAGTGTGGAATTTTTTGACACACGGGGGGATTGATAGGTTCCACAAAATCTATTTCTCATTTTGCGAATGACTCTAGCGCGGTCACTAGAAACAAAGAATGCTCATCTCTCCAACAAGGATTTCCAATTCGTTGACAGACATCATATCACTTACAATAGTCCTTAGCACATGCAAAGACTGAGGGCCACCAAATCCCTGTGGGTAGAACCTTGCGTGGTTTATGCTTACCTGCATTTTGTCCTCCAGAAATACCCTCATGTACTTCATATAGAATGCACTCTCATTCATGTTCTAATGCACACCAACTTAGAATGCCATATACACCCAACTTATACAACTTCCTGGAAATCAACTAATAATCTGTGTTATGGGTCACCAATTGACAATGTTGAGACTCGGTATACCCTGGTGAAGCATGTCCTATCATGAGAAATTCAACGATCTCAACCAATTGATCAAGAAATGCTTCAATGCGGAAGAGGTGTGCATCTAGGAGTTCATCATCTAAGCTTCTATTAACTTCTCCAATTTCTAGCCATGATAGGTGATATGGTACAACATTGTATTGTCCCGGTTTGACAATAACTTCAAAATCAAACACTTGGAAGAGAAACAACCAGAGGCATATTCTCCCTCCTAATACTGGCTTGTTGACCAAATATTTGACCATGGAGTGATCTGTAAATAATTTGAAAGGGGTCCCCAACAAGTAATGGTGAAAATTTTGCAATGTATATACCATGGTGAGGCCCTCGCTCTCTAGTGTAGTATAATTATTTTCTGTGTCGGACAAATTGAGGATAGAAAAATATATCGGGTGGTCAATATTAAATTCTCCCAGCTACACAAGAACCATGCCCAACACATTGTACGAGGCATCAACGTGGAAATGAAAGAGCTAAGACTAGTCAGGAAAAATTAGAATTAACGCAGTGACAAGTTTCTCTTTGAGAGTATCTGAGGCATCCTTTCATTTTGGGGCCCAATTGTACTTAGTATCCTTGCACAAACATTTATCCAATGGGGCAATGATTTTGGCATAATTTTGAATAAATTGTCGGTAATATCCTATGTAACCCAATGTCACATGCAACTCGTAGACCAAAGTGAGGGCCACCATATCCAAGATGGTGGTGATCTTAGCATGATCTACCAACAATCCATCCTTGCAGACGAAGTGACCCAAACATTTGCCAAAGAGTGTATAGAAGATGCACTTCTTCAAATTTAATGAAATCTAGCACTGGTGGCATCAATCTAGCATCAACCAAAGGGTTTGCATGTGTTCCTTCAACAAATTGAACACTGGCCAATCATCCAAATACACTTCATTAAACTTATGGATGAATTCCTTGAAGCTTGTGACCATTATCCAAGAAAATACTACGGGGGAATTCTTCAAGCCAAGATGCATCACAGTGTACACAAACGACCCCCATTCCATCATAAAGGTGGTTTTGTCTTGATCCTCCTCTACAATCCGAACCTAATGATACCCTAAAAATTCATATGTATAAGAGTAGGCTTCCCAACTGCCAACATTTTCCAACACCTCATTTGTGAAAGGGATAAGAAAAGGATTTTGGATGCAAGCTACGTTGAGACTTCTCAAATCTACACAGATCTGAATATCACCGTTATTCTTAGGATACACAACCATAGGACTAATCTAATCAGACTCCTCCATCGGAACAATGACTCCAACATCTGATCCAGTTCTTTGCGCACCTTTTCCTTATATTTGGAAATTTAATCAATAAGGCATTCTCCTAACTAGTTTGGAATCCGGTTTAAGATGAATTTTCATAGCCCCTAGCGATCCTACAATTCCTTTCATTTCTAAAAGTCTCTGGGGAAACAATTCCTCATATTCCTTGAGTAGATCGACAACTTGCATGACCGTCTCCTTATCCCAATAGGCTCTAATGATGGCTATTTTTGGAACTTCCTTAGTGACAATATTATGTTTCTTGGTTTTAGTCATAGCATTATAGTCTAGTGAAACCATCTCTAACACCTTACCTTTCAATACGCACTCTCCTTTAGATTTGTTAATTTGTATACCCCATGGGTCTACATCATCAATTTTGTCGACATTGACCTTCCAACAATTGAATGCCTCCTTCATTTTTTCTACTGGACGGTGATATGAGCATACTACCTTTGAGGTGGTGTCCTTTGGCTTATGATGAAAGATAAAATTCTTAATATGGATGAGTGCCTCTCTTTGAGCTTGGTATTCCGCAGTAAAGTAGAATGTGGAGAAAAATTGAGTGCTCACTTGAACCCAATTGACTGTTTTCCTCTAGATTTCTTCCTGGATATACCAGATCCTAGGGACCATGTCCATCATATGAACAAATCGATGGACCCATTGGGTGCAAGGAATATTCTTAGTCTTCCATCGCCTCTCGCAATAGCGAATTTTCTCTTGGGGATTTTTATTTCCTTTGTAGAGACTGGTGAGCTCTAATTCAGAGATGGGATGGAAGTTGAATTTGTTTAACTCAGCCAGCTATGCCCATTAAATTATGTTTGTGTGGTGTGTCTTCCACCAGGTAACAGGTGTTTTGTTAAGCCCTAATATTGGCTCATTACCCCTTAATTGGGGCATATTACATTAGTAATGTTATTTTATTTATGTCGGTTTTATTTCATTAGTTGTAATTATACCTCCTAGTCTCCTATATATACCAAGGAGACATTTTCATTTGGAATCATCTTGTACTTGAACATTTATGTGGGGTAAAAGGAGGTTTCCCCTTCGAAGAGGCTTATTATCTGTAATTATCTCTTTTTCAAGGCATTCAGTACTTATTCTGAGGTTTTTCTATGTTATATTGATATTTGGTTCTTAACATATGGTATCAAAGCTCAAGGTCTTGGGGTTTCACTGCTCCATCTGAGACACCTTGTAATTTTCGCTAGAACTTGTTTTCTACAACATTTAATAAGGAAAAGATAGGAGGATATTTAGTAGACGGAGCAAGGTACATTGGGTTAAAATTTAAGCTCCTGAGGCCTTATACTTTCGGAGATACAGCTTGTGCAAGATAGGGTTATGGAATCATCCTGAACTGAGTCATTGTGGAATGTTTGCTATAAAAAAAATTCTGTAATGTTTCAGACCCTGGAATCTGAAGGATATTCACAGAAATGAGTAAGGTATCTGTGGTAAAAATTTCAGCTGCTGGGTCATCTTAAATTTGTATATATACTCTGTGGAAGATAGGGTATCTAACTAGTCCTATTGACTAGTCTCAAGAAGGTGTTCCAGGTAAAAAAAATCATAACTTCTTCCTTGAGTATCCAAATTGAGTGAGACTAGTTTCATTGGATAGTGGACAGTCTGTAGTATTTCTGGTACGATTTTCAGAAATTTATATCAATTATTTTGTGCGGGGCATGCTATATCTTCCTCCAATGATATTTGCATCATGCACTGCAAGTCTTCACGCGTGCAAGTCTCCTCGAGTGACCTCTATGTTTCTCGTTATACCTCTTCATGGATCCAAACCTCCTCAATAAACCTCTATGTTGTCACTTCTTCCCAGATCCAAGCCTCCTCAAGTGAACTTTGTGTCATGTGTAGAAACTCTCTGTGCACTCTCTCTTCTTCCATGGCTCTTTATGCATCAGGTAGAAATTACTTTTTTTGGGAAGCATCGAAATTAGGAGGGGGTTGTGTTTCCTTTCTAATATTCCCCTCTATATTTTGAACCAAACATTCAGCTTGCTCAAAGTTTGTTCCTATTTTCTCTCCTCCTTGGGTTACAACCTAGAAATCAACTTCATCGTCATTCTTCTTATTTTTTTCCACCTTTGAATTAACCATGTTGCAATGTGTCTTCTTTTCTTCCCCCTTCTTCACTGATTTGGGACAGTATTATGTGATATGTTCGAGCCTACATCAGTATGTACATAGCACATGCAGTTTAGTGAAAAAACTCGATACATGACCAATTTCTCCATAATTCAAACAAGTGGGGGGCCTACCTCCCCCTCCTCCATATCTACATCTACAACTGTGCCTATATTTGCCTCTAGGACCCCCTTGGTTGACCGATATTTATTGAAATCGTGCCCCACAAATTTACAAAACTCACAAAACGAAGTGTGGTGTGTATTTTGATACTTCTCCAAAGTTGGGCAGCGCGGTGGTACATGTCCCTACTATATGCAGATCTCGCGCCACCATGAGGTCTATTTGGAAATGGACTATGCACTCCCATCGCCACATAATTTAGAAGTACATGGTGCTCGTCTCTACGTTTCCCGTCAAAACGACATGTGGTACACCATATATTCTTATGCATAACTTTTGTCTTCTCCATATATTGTAAATACGTTGTCAGGTTGGCTAATTGTGACTGCACCTGTGCCAATCCTACTGATGTCTCTACCCCCCCTAGTGTAGCCTTCAATTGCATGGTGATTTCCATGGATTCTGCTTGAGTCGTCATCTTCTTCTAGGTGAGAAAGTATCAGATATGGGGGAGTAACCTCGTAATAAACCACTCTCTATGTTGTACATCTTCGATCTGGAACGTCATCCTATCCAATAAAATCTTGAATCGTTGTTCATAGTCCCACACAGTTTCCCCTTGCTTCTGCTTAGTCTTCTTGATTTCAGTAATACACTGAGATTTTGAATTAGGTTTATAGAACTCCTTAATCATATCTCGCTTGATCTCTGTCGGGGACCTCTCTTGTCTCACCAACACAGTGGTCTTGTAATTCATGTACCACATCAAGGCTCTGTCCTTGAACGTGGTTTCTAGTTGCGTAATCTTTGTCTCTTCATCTATGATCCTCTTCACATACCATATTGCTTCACATATGAACCAATTTTGTTCCACATAATCCTTACCCGTTCCATGGAACACAGGTAGCCTCAGGGTGTTATCCTGATTCACCATCTTCAACCTCGAACTAAATCCTTCGATCAGATTGTTGGGTGTCAAAATCCTCAATATTGATACTCTTCTTGGTGAAGTAGCATTGACTTTGACTTCTTATTCTTCACTCTACTCTTCTCTTTTATCTCCTTCTACTCTTTCTCCTAGTCCAATCGCTTCACTATATGTTGTTCTTTCTTCTTGATTACAAATGCATAAGGGGGGTGGTTCAAATGGGGGCTATGGTAATTTCATATTCTTCTGACATTTCTTATAAGGTGACCCAAATAATTTCCTTCCTTCATCCATGCAAGATCATCTATAATCGCCAATTCGTCTCCCCCGCCACTAGGGGATCCTCCATCTTTATTTGAGGTTGCAGCACTCTGAAACATCCAAGGGGTTCAGACTTCCTCACTTGGGCTCCTAGGAATACTAGTACTACTACTGGTATCCCCATTGGATACCATACTTTCAATGTCATGCCTCTTCGTAGGCCTCTCTTCACCTGTGCTCCACAATGGCACAACACACTCTTTCACACTTCCTACTAGTGCGGTCTCCTTTCCCTTCATCTTGTACCTAACCCCTCATTTCCCACCCCTTTCTATCCTCTTTCCACCTCTCTATTCCACTTTCCTTCTCAAAACAACTCTTCTTGCATATATATTGGCTCTCTCTCTCTCTCTCCTATCCTTCCCTGGGTCCATCGCATTCCTTATCTCATTTCAACAAATTTTGGATCCTCCTCAACAGATCTAACTACTTCCTCATTTTCCCTTGATGTTTCATCCCCCCATCCATAAGGGATTATACTCAGCCATCCTGTCAGGATGCATGCGCATCAACCCTTTCTCCACGAACAACATCTTGATTCAGAGTGGGATTTCTTCCAGCATTCATTTTCTCGAACCTTCCGCGAAATTTCTTTCATCCTCGTTGAAAGAATCAATGTACTCCATAAAAAAATTCAATAACATATCCCTCCTTTACTCAATCAAACCAAAAATCAATGGCTCAATTCTACTTATTATCTAATTCCTTCAACCTATCAAGTGTGGCTTGATCCCAAACCACTAGTTCTAGAGTCTACAAAATAAAATCGGTAGAAGTTTTCCTTTTCAGCCATTCATACAAAAAATAGTTAAATTCCACAAATAACGTCTCATGCATATTAGTGTAGAGATACTTATATTTCCATCTCTTCACATTAACTCTCATAACTTAAGTATCCCCCAGGGAAAACTCAATCTCCTTTGCAGTTAGACAATCCTGAATTTCCTCCCAGGATGGATACCACCTCATTCTTTTCTTTCATCGTTCAATACAAGAATTTTAGGTCCCAACAATAGAACCATTTGTTGGGTCGTTTCATGCTTGTGTGCATCCTTCTTAACGATGGGGAGTTTATACCCACGGTTCGTCCAAAGTTCACCAACAAAAAACCCAAAGCATCAACGTATCAATATTCATCCAAGGTCGAATAAGGTCTTACCTGAGACACTGTGAGGATCACAAAGACCATCTAGTCTTGTGTCAGGGTTGAAGGACTAAACACACACAGATCCATCTAGGTTTATGTTCATACATTTCATACTTGACAACTTACTAGTATCATTATGAAAAAACAATACACACACATACCCAAATAACACATGAGTGACACGTGATGGATCAAAATCATTGCAACTTTATTAATATTTCCATTTAATTAAGCACAAGGATACATTAAGAAAATCATACTTGACAAGAACAGAGTCTCATGTTCCCTTGGAAATCTCCCAGAGTTACAATCCATTGCATCATTCACACCCTTTCGTACTTTAGACATACAAAAGACTGAGACTTACAATCAAAATCATTACAACATTACAATACTATAGAGTCTCAGAGCGATCTCTGTGAAAATGGACAACAACAACAATCAGTGAATGCATTGAATGAGTATATAACTCCATTTATGTGGTTGTTGCTTCATTTTATAGATTTCTCTTCTCCAAAGCTTTGTCTCTGTCAATTCTTCTCCACTCGTTCTATTGACTAACAATCTTGCACACTTTTTCCACTTTCCTTCATTCCACGTATCCTTTTTGGAACCGGGGAAATCTTAACTGCCTCATGAGCTCATCTTTTATTAGCTCCACATTCCCTTGGGATGTTGGAAATAATCATTATGTAATGTCCCCTTCCAATTGATCATGACAAAGGACGATTCAATAGCCTATATAATCCTATAGGCTATAGTAAACAAGGGAAAGGGGGTCAAGGAGGTTTATTTGGTGTGACTAGAATGATGAATCCTAAAGTGACATTAATATATATATATATATATATATATAAATAAAATTGGAGGGAAAATAAAATGAGGGTTTGATCTGTTCAAAAAGGGGAAAGATCTAGAAGGTCCGGAGGAAGGATAAATAAAGGGGTAACCCTTCTCTTTGGAATTATTATTTGATCTCTCATTTTGGAGTGCTCTTGGAGCCATTGTTTCGTTAGGGTTTAGAAAAACCCTTCCACTACTGCAGTCCAATTTCAGTGGTGCAATATCCATCCTAGTCAGATGATAGGGGGAGTCCATCTAGAACTACCATTGGAGCTTCACTTGGGATTTTTTCATTCAATCGAAGAGATATCGAGGTGTGTAGGATGTTTATGGAACTTTATGGACGAGTACAAGCTCAAACATTTCCAGGTTTCAGAGAAATTGGAGTTTAGGTCATCCTCGTGTTTTGAGTACGGGGTGTCCCTTGAGGCCCTGCTAGATGTCTAGAGGTTGTCTCATGAGGACCTCTGCAATCGGGGTTGTAATAGATCATTTTGATCGGGTTAGTAGGGTTATAGTAGGGACACTAGTAGAGTGGACACTACTGGAGCAAAGCTTCAGCAGGAGAATCATAGATTGGTATCATTCCAGGTTTTCTTGTATTGTTTCTGTTAGTAGAATTGTCCAGCTACTTTGCAGCCATTATACTTGTCTGTTCAGGAGTATTATGCAGTTGTTATCATAACCATTATACATCATTTTATTGTTGTAATTTGGGTTTCCATCCATAATAATATGTCATGGTTATATTCTCTATTATTTTTGTAATGGATGCATTCACTGTGTTTGAAAATATTCCTATATGAGAAAACTGTTTGTAAGGGATTAACAACTATTGGCACAGGTGTAACACCCTGTTTCCCCCAGTTTGTAAAAATAACTGGACTAGCCAAGAACTGTGGAAAACTCAAAAATGATAATGTGTGATGTGAATGGACCTTGTGGAAAAGGTCGATGAATGTGAATACTATTATGAATTTATATTGCGGGATTGTTGAGAGGGGATATGATGAAAAAGAGACCACAATGGATGGAGAAAGGCGGTGGAAGGCACCTGGAAAAGTGGCGTTAACTTCCATCAAAAATCAATACTGTATTTTGACTTCACTAGCCTAGAGAACCAAGATCGGCTCGTTGGCCCATATTAAATGCCTCACATTTAATATTCCATTGGCTGGTAGCTAAATGGCTCCTCGGGAATTAATGAGGGATGGGGGAAAGGAACCGTCCATCCGTAGGAGTTGCAGACCTGACCAGTGCACGGAAAATCGTGCCACACGCAACCTCGCAAGAGGATAAGGCGTGGGGGAGACGCGAGGGGAGAAATAGAACTCTGGCGATATGCAGAGTGAGTGATAGAAGAGAGGAAGGAGAGTAACCTTCGCTCCTAGTCACTGGAAAACAGAGACGCAGTCTCATAGCATCGTGGTCTCAGCTCGGGGGTGGCTAGTGGTAAATCCGCTGGGAGTCACTGAGCCTACGGTTGGGTGGAAACGAGCACCCCTCTCATCATTTGCATAACCCCTGGTGTTACTTTCTGATAAGTGTTTTGCCTTTGGCATCTTGAAATATATGTATTCTGACATTTATGATCATAAGCTGTGAAATTGTGAATGATTTCATTATAAGAATGTATGTATGGTGTCTTGATCAGTACTGGTAGTTGTATATTTATATGGAAAGACTACGTATGGCTTATGTTCTCATAAATCATTATTTATATGCGTACTGATCTAATTCAGACTCCACGTCTGGTTCTTGGGAGAGTGATACCCTTATCTTCCTCAGATAGTACCCTGGGTAAAACTCCCCATAGAGATACCCTTCTCGAAAAGCCCATCAAGAACCTGGAAAAAGGACACAAAGGCACAAGGCCTTAAGAAATCCCTAATAAGTATCGAATCGACGAATGAGATCCCATCGGGAGATCGGTGGTCATTCACGACCATCAAATCGGAAGAAGAAACTCGAGTGTTAAGCGCCTTAACCCTGAATAGGTGTTGACCAACGAACGAGATCCCGTCGGGAAATTTGTGGTCACACATGACCGTTAGATTGGTAGGCGAAAGTAGGGTGTTAAATGCCTTACCACTTTGTATTTTTGTGTCTTCATGGGTAGCGAAGATATGGGGATCGTAGATCCCCAAGGTCCATGAGAACATCTGGACCGTTGATTTTTCCACATCCAGGAAGTCGTGGGAGAATGCACAAGTTAGGAACCTGTCTGAGCCATCAGATATCGGCTGGAAAAACTGACAGCCGTTGGATCTGTCAAGAGATACCCGAGGGTTAAACCCCCAGTGAATAGGGGTGAAATCCCCAAAATAGATCTGGACCGTCCGATTTAAGGAGGCCACATGTCGTGAGATTTATAATTTTGGGAAATCGGGAATTGCGAACTCGGGATTTCTGGTGATGGGAGATCGAGACTTTCCATGGTGGAAACCCTGAGACAGATCTGGACTGTCTGATTTAAGGAGGCCACATGTCGTGAGATTTCCCATTTGAGGAAATAGGGAATCGTGAACTCGGGAGTTCTGGTGACGAGAGATCAGGACTTTCCATGGTGGAAACCCCGAGACAGATCTGGACCGTCCAATTTAAGGAGGCTGCGTGTTGAGAGATTAACCACATCGGAAAACCGGGGATCGAGGATTCGGGAGTCCTGTGGTCAAGAGTTCGAACTCTCGTGATGATAAGTCCCGATGAATGGACGAGATTCTTTCGGAGGATCTCAGGGTCTATAACGACTGTCAGATGTGAGGAAGAGATGTCAACTTTAAGCTGGGGCGCGAATGTGCCTTAGGGTAAGTGGCGAGCAGATCTGGACGGCCAGAGTCCACCCACCCAGATCTATGGCTGAGGCTTCATTCCATAGCCCCCTTGTTGTTTTTCCTTTAGCAGAGGGGGGGGGGGTCCGGAATCGAACGCGCAACTCTTGAACGGTCAGGATTTATTCGCCTTGATCAACGGTGCTCAGGTGAATTCCAGACCCCCCTTGCCATTCTGCATTTAATGGGGGGGGGAGGGGTCTGGAATGGTGTGGTGTGTGAAGTGGGACCAGTCTCCTGTCACGTCGTCCTCTGTGTCGTGCTTCCCTCTTGCCACCTATACTCCACTCAACCACGCGACAGGGCCCGTTCCTATTGGCCATTCGCTAACCCTGTTGGGATTTGTCCCTATTAGCCAATCGCTATCCCTGTTGGAGTTCGACGGTTGCAGAGTCAAACGATTCAAAATTTCTGTAGCGCCGAGTCACGAATTACTGAGAGGCGCCATGGTTATTTGACCTATGATCATGACCCACGATCACATGGGAGTAGACAAAGAAAAAGCTAGCTTATGATAGGCCTCTGTAGATATTTCAGGGGCTCTAATTCTGCAGAAAGCAACGAAAAAATTGATTATGGTAGTGGGTGCATTACAACAGGGGAATACCTAGGGTTCAATGCTACAACAATGCACCAACAAATCCCTAACTAATGACCATTTTGGCAACAACTGTGAAGTAGATGAAGTCTCACCCGAGGTAGAGGTAGGGGTGGTTGCAAGACTCAAGTGTCTGCAACCTTAGCTGGGACATAGATCTTTGATTATAATATTTAATAAATCACTTAGCACTGTCATTTCCTCAATATGAAATCAACATCTACTTCACTAATAAAACAGGGCTTCGCAGCATTCACATTGATATAACGTATTTAAGCACTTAGTATAAACAAAGAGGTAGATCTATCGGATCAAGCACTAAGCACATTCATATGGATCAGATCTAACATTCTCACATGTCATTAGCACTAAGCATAAGCAGATCTATATAATCGTCTCAAAGAGCTTAGCAAAAGAAGACATAAACACATTAAGACAAGCAGAAAGCAAGACAACACAGTGTTTACGTGGTTCACCCCCATCCTGGGGCTATGTCCACCAACTCTTCCTCTTTATTATCTTCAGTCAATCGATTACAAGCACAAATCCATCGAAACCCTTACTCTGCATGGGACAAAATATCTGTGTAGCTCGCTAGATCCTTCTTCCTTATGTTACAACACTAAGCCCTCCCCAATTGCTACAAGGACCTGCACTTAGCTCTGCAAGTGTCTTACAATCATGCACAAAGCATTTACAGACTCTACTTGCACTTAGAATACATTCACATCACATAGATGCACCCCCTTCTATCTAGCCTAAGAATCTATTTATTTATTACAAAATAGGCCTAAACATGGGTAAACTCATGGGCCAACATCCCATTCCCGTTACATATTCCCAAAAACCCAAAAAGGATCCAAAAGTAGGCTGAGATCCCATTATCTCCGCTTCATCTTGTGCTCCTCCTTCGACAGGCTGTCGAAGTCCCAAAATAGGTCAATATGACCAAGAATCTCCCAAAACTTGGTCAAGGGCCAACAGGCCCCCAACACTCACTTGTGACTCATCCCGAGTCACTCGGATTTGACTAGTTCTTCCTCGAACACCTCGAGCTTGGCTCAATCTTCTTCGACCTATTGTTGTGCGACGACCTCTTACTCGGTGAAATTCTGTATCACTGCGTCATTCACGGGCCCTTCTAGGCATTGTTCTACTATGATGACAACATGTTCTAGCTTTGCTCCTCAGCTTTCAACCTCTGTGAATAATTGGTATGCCTTATCTTGTACTGGTTGAAGCCGTTGAGTAACTTCCATCACTCTACTTTGAATCGTATGGATCTGTTGTTGGGGGGTGCGTTTCTCCTGAGACCACTTCATTCTTTCCATGGCCGACAAGGCCTTCAGCTACGCCTGTAGTGTGTCTGCGTGCTTCTTTGATTTCTTGAGTTGTAACTCTAATCCCTGTAACTCTGGATTCTCGGTGAGGTTCTCATATGTTTGGGCACTGCAGTTACTCAGCTGCTTGCACTCCAAGGTAAGAGCTTTTAGTCTGTCAACTACGCTGCGGGCAGTTTCTTCCCTTTGGTTTCTTACATCTTGAGGGGTCTCAGGCACAATGCGGAGCTCCAAGTCTGCTATGCACTGCTGGAGCTATTGGATTACTTCTTCAAGTTGTGCCACCTATTGTGGAACTCACTCTTAGGTATTTACTTCTATGACTGTCATAGAGCGAAGTTCTTTATGAACCATTTCCTTTATTTTGAGTTGCTCTGTGAGCAACTGTTCCTTTCTTTGCTGCAGTTGTGCTTTTTCTTCCTCCCACTTCACTTGCAGAGCAATTTTTTCCCATTCTGTAGTATTGCATTGTTCTACAAGGTCTCCCTGTACTTGTGCCAAATCCTGGGTGGCTTGCATTGTTTCTTCCTGAGCTCGTTGAAGGCTAGCTTCGACTGTATCAGCAATTCGGTGGAGTTGAGATGGCTCATCCCCTAGTTCTGGTGTTTCCAATGGCATAGGCATAGTGGAGACTGCGTGGCTGGACTAAAGTGCATGTTGCACCCCTTGAAGTTAAACCTTAATTCGATTGTATATCTCCTTCTGTTGAGCCTCTTGCTTCTCGGCTATCTCCATCGAAGCATCATTTAGTGCTTCTACAATGAAATCGAAGTCATCTGAGGTGAGAGTAGTCTGCATTTTGTTCATAGATTCTCTCGATTTCTTCCGGGAAGAATGCTTCGGGGGGGAAACCTTCCTTTTCTTCAAGGGATCCTCCTTGTCTCTAGGCGATGTAACCTTGCCTTTCTTTTGATCAACTTCTGTCTCATCTATCTCTCTGTCATCTCCTCCTTTCTCTGTTGATATGGAAGCGGTCTTCACAGATGCACTATCTAAATCATGGACATCTTCAGTCTTCTTTATCTTGCTAGGTCCAGGTGTATCTGACGTAGTTTCTGGACTATCTATATCAGATATCTCCGTAGGGTATGCTGGAATGAGGAGGTCCTCTGACCAGTCCTTGGTGATTTCTTTTAATTCCTCCTCTTTCAACTTGTAGTAAGATTGAAGTTGTTGCTTGTGCTTGTCAGTGCACACTGTAATATAAATGAAATGGCGGTCCAAGCTGAATTTTATTAAAGGTCGAAACCTATGGAGATTATTTGGTGTGATGTGAGGCTCACACTGGATAGCTAACTTCAGTTGATTGTAATATGTGTGGAATACAAAATTTGACTGCCATTTCTTGTTCATGTCACTGGAATACCATAGTGTACTAAACTTCGCGGCCAGAGGTTCAAAGGGCTCGATGTCTGGGAAGGTTGCACCTTCCGACATCTCCCATGCGATGAAA
The DNA here is from genome assembly GCA_009831015.1 of Picea engelmannii. NCBI lineage: Eukaryota > Viridiplantae > Streptophyta > Pinopsida > Pinales > Pinaceae > Picea > Picea engelmannii. The sequence goes on from ML812394.1 coordinate 200,916, forward strand.
GAAATCAGGATTAGAAGCCAACTGAAGTGGAACTCATATCCTTGATCTTGCGCTTCCCTACAGTCCAGTTCCAACTGGTTCATGAGGTACTTCACCCAATTCATTTGTAATCCCTCAGTGCACTTCCTTGTGAGGTCAACTACAAAACCAGTGACTTGGGTGGGTCATTTCTTGCAGACCAACTTTCCTGTGATCAATTGACAGGCTAGGTGCACTGCGCCACTTTGGATAGAAGCTACCTTGTAGCCTTGCATGCCTTTCTCGACATCGTCATAGGTTTGTTTTATCCTTTGAGATAAAGCACAATCCATGGTTTTTCTGGGATAGAAATATTATGGGTCAGGGCCTTCCATACTCAACCCTGTGATTCGATTGATCAATGTCGGATCCACTGTGATATGGCGGTTTAACCACAAGTATCCACCATGGTAACAGGACAGTAGCAACTTGATGGATGCATTCACTTCTTGGTGTCTTCCGAAGTGAGGAATCTTAATGATGTTGAAAAATGTGGACTACACGAGGTTATGGCTCCATGACTGAGGAATCTTTGAATTCTTTCCTTTTGTCCTTGTCAGGTACTTATGTGGGGCGAGCATGTTGTATACCTTCCTGTCACTGAGGTTGAAGTCACTAAACTTCAACGCTACAATCTTATCTTGCTCTATGCGAACTACGCGTATCCCCTTCGGGAGGTACGCAGTAACCAAGTTATACTCGAATTATCTGGGCACACTGTCTCGATTTATGGCGCCGCTTAGAGTTTGTAGATAGGCAGGTAAAATGCTCGAAATTAACTTAGCATTCGCTAGATCGTCTCTGTGCTTGGTTCACTTCTCATCTGCGAGCCATGATGGTCTAGCTCAAAAAGTGGATGGAGAGGCTGGCAGTCCTCTCGTTGATGATTCTTGTAGACCGGTAGACAATCCTCTCTCTGACATGACTCTTTCAGTCATCAAGTTGAGGAGTACTTCTGTTATTTATTCTTCAACTGCGGTGAGCTCGTTGGACATACGTGCTTGGGATAATAATATCGGGTTCACAATTAACTCAAATACTGCACTAGAATAAACAACAAGATGGAAATGATCACTGTATACAATTCACTTGGTCTGCGGGCTCAAATTCTTGGTTAGAAAAAGTGTTCTCCGTGCATGGCGTGATGGGATAAATAGGAAACTTGACAATGGTTTTCTTGTAACGGGTATGAAGCCTCATTAACTCATGTTTTTTCTGTTATGGTGCGGTCCAATGGTCTGGTGTCGAGAAATTAATGATTTCCAACCCATTCGGAGCAGCATTCGAAAGGATATATCGGTCCCAACAGTTATATTGCCTCACCATGGTGAAGTGTCATGTGTCGTTGTTCTGATATCCCGACGAAGCTCCTATTCTGCAAGTTTTTTGTCTGCAAAGTTCCCTCTGGAACCTTCTGTAATTTTCAAACTTAGCTCTCTTCTTACTTAGCTTCCTAGACTTCCTCCTAATGAGATTCGTCTCGGTAGTCCTTTTTCCATTCTGATTCTTATCATCTTTGGACATAGTCATTGTGCACTGTTGATATTCTCTCCTGGGACTTAGGGGTAACACCTCTTTTGTATCTGAGATAGGTACTTCAGTCTCCTGTGAGTCTTATAATGTTCTTGTAGCTTCAACATATGGGTTTCTAGTGTTAAATAGATTTGATATGTTCTCATGTTCTTCAATCAAGTATGCGATCCTTCTAGTCATGAAATATTTTAACTCTTGTTTCCTCTGCTCTAAAACTTCTTCTTCTTTTTTTCGTCTGGCTCGATGTTTGTCAATCCAAGGTTTTCCTAGTAACATGGTAAATGGGGCGTTGTCCCCAATAAATTTAATAATCTCAAAATCTTCTTCTGTCGAAGTTCCATTAACATTCATAGGTATGTGAGCGAGCTTCCCACATAGGTTTATCATCTTTCCTCTAAATAACCCTATTCCTCCTAATGAACGAATCATAGTAGGCCTCCCTATAGCTTTCCAAGTTCTCTCTGTCATGATATTCACCTGTGTTTCCTCATCTAGAACACAGTCAATGTCGAAGTCTCCTATTCTTGCTTCGATGCATTCCTTTTCTTTAAAGATCTCTGATAATCTAACATGTCAATGGTCATCCAAGGTTTCTTTCATCTGTAGCAATACCTTCTCTAATTCTTTTTGGGGTTCTTCTATAGCCTTAGTTTCTGGATATGCTTTAGGGTTTTCTTGTCTTATGTTCATACTTTAAAGCTTAGCAATCATTCTAGGGAAATAAAACACTTCATCTTCCATAGCTTTGCAACAAAGACAATCAGTTCTTCTCCCAGGGCATTCTTTAGCAAGGTGTCCCAGTTTTCTGCAGCTGTAACAGAGGGTTAATCCTCTCTTTATTTTAAATGATCACCAACTTCTCCAGTACTGCGTGCTAGGATCATAGGATCTAACCTGAAATAAATTCTTTCTGGGATCTTGCATTCTTTCATTAGTCCAAACATTCTTTCTATGCATAGGTATAACATATCTTTCACTATTCTTATCAGATCTACTCATATCAAATCTTCTTTCATCTATTAATACCCTAGTTTTCAAACTGGGACAAACTCTATTAAACATACCTAGATCCATACTCTAGAAACAAAAAAATCCACTTATCTTACTTCTACAGAGCACAAAGCTTCCAGATCTAAAACTTTCCACTATCTTTACCTTTATCAGAGAACATAGCTTATAGATATTATCTCTTTTTAATCAAGAATCCTCACTTTTACCTTTCTTAGGGCACAAATCTTCTGGATCTTACCTCTTTTTTTCAGATCATACTTCTTTTCCTTAGCACATATATTTTCAATCTAAGTAGAATATTGCGCACCAGAGAAACAGATCTATGCTCAGAGCTTTCTCAGTTTCAGGTTGAATCTTTGCACAAAGCTTATTCTTCCTTAGTTCCTAGCAATCACAGTTTCAGGTCGAATATTTGCACAAAGATTCTTCTTCCTTAGTTCCCAAAAATCACAGTTTTAGGTCCCGGCAACGGAACCATTTGTTGGCACAGGGGCAGACCCAGGGTTCAATGCTACAACAGCACACCAACAAATCCCTAACTACCAGCCCTTACAGAAACACCTGCGAAGCAGATGAAGTCTCACCCGAGGTAGAGGCAGGGGTGGTTGCAAGACTCGGGTGTTTGCAACCTTAGCTAGGACACAGATATGTGATTATAATACTTAATAAAACACTTAGCACTGTCAGTTCCTCAATATGCAATCAAGATCTACTTCACTAATAAAACAGGGCTTCGCGACATTCACACAGAGATAATGTATTTAAGAACTCAGTATAAACAGAGAGGTGGATATAGCGGATCAAGCACTAAGCACATTCATATGGATTAGATCTAACATTATCACATGTCATTATCACTAAGCATAAGAAGATCTATCTAATCATCTCAAAGCACTTAGCAAAAGAAGACATAAACACATTAAGACAAGCACAAAGCAAGACAAC
>ML812394.1:204522-231922 GCA_009831015.1 Picea engelmannii
AAGCACTAAGCACATTCATATGGATTAGATCTAACATTATCACATGTCATTATCACTAAGCATAAGAAGATCTATCTAATCATCTCAAAGCACTTAGCAAAAGAAGACATAAACACATTAAGACAAGCACAAAGCAAGACAACACAGTGTTCACGTGGTTCACCCCTACCCTGGGGCTACATCCACCAACTCTTCTTATTTATTGTCTTCAGTCAATCGGTTACAAGCACAAATCCATCGACACCCTTACTCCGCATAGGACAGAAGATCTGTGCAGCTTGCTAGATCCTTATTCCTTACGTTACAACACTAAGCCCTCCACAATTTGCTACAAGGACCTGCACTTAGCTCTGCAAGTCTCTTACAATCATGCACAAAGCACTTACATACTCTACTTGCACTTAGCATACATTCACATCACATAGATGCACCCCCTTCTATCTATCCTAAGCATCTATTTATATATTACAAAATAGACCTAAACATGGGTAAACCCATGGGCCAACATCCCATTCCCGTTACATATTCCCAAAAACCCAAAAGGATCCAAAAGTGGGCCGAGATATCGTTATCTCCGCTTCTTCTTGCGCTCCTCCTTCGACAGGCTGTCAAAGTCCCAAAATAGGTCAATATGACCAAGAATCTCCCAAAACTTGGTCAAGAGCCAACAACAACGACATTAATACCAGTGTTTGACATATTTACACAAGGAGAATTAACAAATTTTGGATAGAAAACATAATATACCCACATAACCTAGTTGGGGACATTACAATGGTATCAGAGCTAGTGATATTTCCAGCCTGTGATTTATTGAGGCATTGATGCCAAGGAAGACTAGAGGATGAGGGAAACAACCCACCCCAAGATCAGAGTCATAAGAAGTAGAATTAGAGGGATTTATGGGGGATCATCCTGAATATAGGACCATACAGTTGTTGGAAATAATAGCTAATGGGAAGAAATAATTAACACAAGTCCTAACACAGTTCCTTTTCAACAATCAAGCAAACCAAAACCAAGGAGGTGTCAATGGGAACCATGTAGAGGCCATCCATAGAGGTGGTAGGAATATTGAAGGGAGTAATACCTATGTGTCAACACATAATGTCTTCTGAGAAAGTAGAAGAAAGGTACCCATACCATTATTGTTTCCATTCCTTGAGGAGCAGCCTACAAGAGCACCATAACAATAGGGGGTGGAAAAAATGAACTCCTACTTTAGGGAGTATCAATTTCTAGAAGAAGGATCAAAGGAATCCATTTCTTAAAATGACTACTACAACCTCAGGATGAGGAACAAACCATGGACGAGACACAATCAACATAATTTGGGTCTTATGTGCAAATTGTGGAGGATGACTATGTCATCTTTTGACAGATATGACAGGTGCACACTCTAAGCATGGGTACATAAGTTGGACACTTATTTCCATCTTAACCCAATGACATAGGCAGAGGCGATCAAATTTTCCACCCTACACTTGGATGGAGAGGCTCATGAGTGGTGGTAACAAGGGATATTTACATTGGGACATTCCAACATCACATCATATGAGGATTTCACCCAAAGTTTGATGGACAGGTCCAATTTAGGGAGTTGGCAAAAATAAGGAAGATAGGTACACCAGAGGCCTATGTTATAGAGTTCTAGTGGATGGCAGTCGTGGTGACTAATGTTTCTAAGAATATACTAATTATGTTATTCACGAAGGGCTTGGTTGAACCCTTAATAGGTTGGGTGCACTTTCAAGCCAAAAACACTACAATAAGCTATCATGAACACCCAGGATATGGTAGAAACGGTCCCCAGGAAGACATCGGAAAAACGAATTATTCCACAAAAGGGTTAGGTCTCAAAACCTCCCCATAAGACATGGACATGGAAGGATAGGTTAGATGAGGAAACTCAAAGATAACTAAGGAGGAAGAAGATTTTTTATAGCTGCAAGGAGTTGTGGGAACCATGCCATCGATGTATGGGTAAAGGTAAAGTCCATTATATTTAGGTAGTTTCTGATGAAGAGAATAACAATGACGATGAGGGCATTGGACAAGACAATGGTGAGCCATCACGTGCTACAAAGTAGGTGCCATTGAAGGATAGCCCCAAGGGAGTGACCATTTCCACACTTTCAGGAGTCCCTAAATATTACACCTTTAGGTTCATGGGAATTGTGCAGGGGCAGAGGGCTACAACATTGGTTGATGGTGGGGCCACACACAACTTCATTGATGTTTCTCTTGTCACCAGGAGACCAATCCCTATGGATAATTTCTAGGGATTCAATGTGGTAGTAGCATATGGGTACAACATGATGTGTACTTAGAGGATTAAGGGATTGCAAGTAACATTGGGAAACTATACGTTAAAAGATAAATTTTATGCCGTGGATTTAGCAGATACTCATGTGGTGCTAGGAGTTCAGTGGTTGTACTCATTCGTAGATATCTGCATAAATTATTGAGAAATGAGAATGGAGTTCCAGGACAAGGGTGGACATTGATTCATCCTAAGAGGTATGTCGACTGGTGCCCCAATGATAGTCTCTAAGCTATGCATTGAGGCCCTTCTTAGACATGGGGGCATGGCATGCGCAACATAGTGCTTGATCACCATGGATAATCCATCATAGGATCATTAGTAGTACCCTTCGGATATCCAGGCATTGCTTGGAAAGCATGAAAGAGTGTTTGAATCATTTCCAATAGGAAGACCTCCTGACAGAGTATTTGAGCATGTCATTGAGCTAGAATAGGGGTTGAATCCCGTGATCACCACACTCTACAGGCACTCGAAGAGGTTCAAGGATGAAATAGAGAAGGCCATAAAAGAGTTTCTAGAGATGGGACATATCAAGCCTATTTCTAGTCCCTTCGATTCTTTAGTTGTATCAGTGAAGAAGAAGGATGGCACTATGAATATGTGCATAGACTACAAGGAATTGAACAAGAAGACCATAAAAAATAGATCCCCAATACCTAAGATTGATGAGATGATAGACGATCTACATGGGAAATTGTAATTCTCAAAGGTTGATATGTGATCGGGATACCACTAGATTTAGTTCAGAGGGGAGGATATCCATAAAACAACATCCACGTGTCACTATGGGAACTACAAGTTTCTAGACATGCCCTTTGGGTTGACTAACACACTAGCTACCTTTCAGTCATGCATGAACCATATCTTCAACAACTGGTTGAGGAAATTCTTACTAGTGTTCTTTGATGATCTTTTGATCTACAATAGGACATGGGAGGAACATATGAAGCATGTGCATGAGATACTCACCATTATGGAGGAGAAGACACTTTTTTCCAAGGAGGAAATGTGTGAGTTTGGGTTAACATAGATCCTCTATCTAGGGAACGTGATTGGTGTTGAGGGAGTAAAGTTACATCATGAGAAGATCCAAACAATATTATATTGGCCCACCCCCAGATCACTCACATTTCTGTGAGGATTCTTCTAGATATGCAATTATTATAGGTGCTTTGTGAAAGGATTTTCATAATTGGATGCACCATCGACATACCTCACCAATAAGGGGGCATTCTTATGGTCATAGGATGCACATGTATCATTTGGAAGAATGAAGAGGGTGATGAGAACTTTCCTAGTATTGGAACTCCCAAATTTCATGCATCCTTTTGTCCTGGAGTATGACGCATCAGGTGAGGGGATAGGGGCAGTTTTGATGCAAAAATGACACCCAATATCTTTCAAGAGAATAAATATAATGGATATAAATAATCTCTATCTTATATATGATAAGGTGATGTTGGACATCATGCATGAATTGGCCAAGTTTAGACAATACCTGGTAGGAGGAAACTTTGTGGTTGGGACTGACCACAATAGCTTGAGATATTTCATGGAGTAGCGAGATATGAACGAGAGACAAAAAAAATGGGTAAGATGTAGGCATATGATTTTGACAATGAGTATGCAAATGGGAAGAACAATATATTTGTTGATTCCTTATCTAGAAGCCCTGCAAATTTCTCTATGATAGATATTTCAGTAGACTGGAAATCCATTCTTTTGGTGGAATAATGCAAGAACACCTTCACCTATGAGATGATGGAGGGAAGTGTTAAAGATGATAGGTATAGGGTATTGGATGACATCATCTACTACAAATATAGGATCTATCTTGTCCCCGAGTCCAAACTCAAGGATAATATTTTGAGGGAAATACATGGCGTGGAACTAGCAGGACACTAAGGGTATCTGAAAACCTACAGGAAGGTGAGGGAACTATTTTCCTGTAAGGGTATCAAGGAGGATGCACTTTGTCATGTAAGGGAGTGCACTAATTTCCAATAGAACAATTCATAGTTTACACATCCGGCGGGACTGCATTAGCCATTGTCAATTCTGGATCAAAAATGGGATAGTATTTCCATGGACTTCATTACAGGATTGCCAAAGGTGTAGGGTAGGGACTGTATCTACGTGGTAGAGGACATATTGACTAAATATGCACACTTCTTTGCCATTCCTTCAAAGTATAACACATCTTAGGTATCAAATGTGTTCTTCATGGAGCTGTTCAAACTCCATGATCTTCCAAGGAACACAATCAAAGACCAGGATAGAAGGTTCCTCAATGCGTTTTGGCAGGATCTATTCAATTTATATGGGACATAGTTGACACCTAGCACTATCTATCACCCTAGACATATGGGAAGATTGAGATAGTAAACAAATAGATTCAGGGGTACCTAAGGAACTATGTGTCAGGGCAACAATGGGCATGGATAAAGTGGTTGCATCTTAGGGAGCATTGTTACAATACCAATCATCACATGTCCATCGAGATGATCCCATTCAGGGCATTGTATGACTATGATGCTCCATATTTTGTGGATTTTGCATTTGGAGAGAGCACTCCCAAGGCCAAAGAATGGTTGCAGGAAAATCAGGACATCTTGAGAGTCTTGAAGGAGAATTTGCAGGATGCTCGGAATTAGCGGAATATGTATGCATATAGGCATAGGGTAGAACACATCTTTGAGTTTGGGGACCTAGTCTTCCTCAAGATGCAACCTTAGAGACAATCGTCACTGAAAAAGAGTGGTGTAGAGATGTTGGAGCCTTTCTTTTACGAACCCTCCAGAGTGATCAAGAGAGTTGGAGACATAGCATACAATATGGAGCTATTAGAGGGTAGCAAGATCCACAACACCTTCCATGTATCCTACCTCAAGAAGGCATTGGGAAAACAGGTCATAGCTTCAACAGATCTTCCACTAGATGAGGAAGGGTAGTTGGTTCTAGTTCACAAGAGGATTTTTGATGTAAGGAAAAATATGTTGAGGAGCAAAGTCATTCAAGAGTACTTGATTTTATGGAGAGTATTTCCCATGAAAGATACTACTTGGGAAGGAGAATATAATTTACATTACCCTGATCTAGAATTGCTTGAGGGAAAACAATCTTGGGAAGCGAGGACTGTAATGTCCCCTTCCAATTAATCATGACAAAGGATGACTCAATAGCCTATACGACTCTCATAGGCTATAGTTAACAAGGGAAAGGGAGTCAAGGAGGTTTATTTGGTGTCACTAGAATGATACAGCCTAAAGTGACATTAAATAAAATACATAATTACATTTTAATGAAATTGGAGGGAAAATAAAGTGAGCGTTTGATTTGGTAAAAAATGGGAAAGATCTATAAGGTCCAGAGGAAGGATAAATAAAGGGGTAACCCTTCTCTTTGGAATTATGATTTGATATCTCATTTTGGATTGATCTTAGAGCCATTGTTTCATTACGGTTTAGAAAAACCCTTCCACTACTGTAGTCCAGTTTTGGTGGTGCAATATCCACCCTAGCCGGAGGAGAGGGGGAGTCCATATAGGACTACCATTGGAGATTCACTTGGGATTTTTTCATTCAGTTGAAGAGATACCGAGGTATGTAGGAGTTTTATGGAACTTTCTCGATGAGGTCGAGCTTAGACATTTACAGGTTTTATGAGGGTTTTGGAGAAATCGGAGTTTAGGGCATCCCCGCGGGTTGAGTACGGGGCGTACCTTGAGGCCCTGCCAGGTGTATACTAGTTGTCCTACGAGGACCTCTATGATTGGGGTTGCAACAGGGCATTTTGATTGGTTTCGTAGGGTTACAGGAGGGCCTCTAGTAGAGAAAACACTACTAGAGTAGAGAATTGCAAGGAGCATCATAGATTGGCATCATTTCAGGTTTCCTTGTATTGTTTCTGTTAATAGATTTGTGCATTTTCTTTGCATCCATTAGACTTGTGTGTTTAGGAGTATTCTACATTTTTTATCACAACCATTAGATATCATTGTATTTTTGTAATTGGTTTTCCATCTATAATAAGATGCCATGGTTATCTGCTCTATTTTCTATGTAATGGATGCATGCAATGTGTTTGAAAATATTCCTATATAAGAAAATTGTTTGTGAGGGGTTAACGATAACATTAATACCAGTGTTTGACATATTTACACAAGAATAATTCACAATTTTCATATAGAAAACATAATATACTCACATAACCTAGTTGGGGACATTACACATTCGAGGATATTTCTCGATGATCCATTTCTTGATTCTGGCATGCGTCTTCTTGATTTCTAGTTTGCTTCTCAAAACTCAAAACGATGCTCATTTGGTAAACCTTGGTCTTAGAATGCAATACAAAAACTCATTCTATCAGACACTTCTTTTCAATCCTTGCACATTATCTTAGGCATGTGCAAAAGTAGAATGGGTGCACATGATTTCATTTGTGCGCGTGCATGATATTGACACAAAACTTTGGGTGCCAACACTACCTAGGATCGATGATTTTTTATACCAGTTGTAGCATGCCAAGTACTTCACCAAGTTGGATCCACATTGGATCTCAAATAGGGATACCATCAAGTATGCATTAGAGAACAAGACACCTGAAATATTTCCTTCAAGACAAGGAATGGTTTGTATGAATGGTTGGTAATTCCATTTAGTTTATGTAATGCACCAACTACATTTATGAGATTGATGAATGATGTATGATTGTGCCCATATTTAGATTCATTTGTTATAGTGTATTTGGATGATATATTATTTTATATCTCTACCTTGGAGGAGCACATCTCATGTCTCATGTAGGTGTTAGAGACTCTGAAAAATCACCAATTGTTGGCTAACCTCAATAAATATGATTTTTCTTAGTAGTCATTGGTGTATTTGGGGTATGTTATTAGTGGAGGGGATCTCAAGATAGATCCCAAAGATGGAGGCCATCATAAAATGGGCAGTTCCTAGTAATGTAACTAAATTTAGGAGCTTTATTGGGGAAGCACAGTACCTATGAAATTTCATAGCATCTTTTTCAGCAGTGGCTCCACCACTCCATGTCATAAAAACAAGCGGAAAAAGTTTCCAGTGGGGAAAGAATAAACATAAAGCTTTCAATTAGCTGAAACAAAATATCAGTCAGGAAACAGTTCTCACATTTCCTAACTTGTATAATCCCTTTGAAGTGGAGACATATGCAAGTGGGTATGTTATGGGAGAAGTTTTGATGCAAGGAAGTAAGTCGATATGTTAACATTATGAAATGTTTCATGGGGGAGTATTAAACTAACCTACCTATGATAATAAATTATATGCCCTAGTTCAAGTTGTTAATAAGTGGAATCACTATATGATGGGAAATGAAACCATTATCCACACAGATCACCAGTCGTTGTAGTATTTGCAGGCCCAGAGTAAGCTTCAACAAACTAGACATTACAAGTGGATGGGGTTTTTGCAAAAATTTCATATAGTCATAAAGTATACGAAGAGAAACAATAATAAGTTGGTGGACATGCTTTCAATGCCACCCACATCCAATATTACAGGTTTGGTAACTATTATGCTCATGGATCCTTTTACCCATGATGCATACAAAGAGGCATACACAAAAGATGAGGACTTCAAGGAATTGTTTCAATAAATACATGGCCAAACTCATGTAGAAGAAGGTGATAGTAAGGATAACTATCATATCCATAATGGGTTACTCTATAAGATAAGAAATCTCTATGTTCCTAAAGGTGAAACAATTCATCTTATCAAAGAGGCTTGAACCTCCATAGTTGTAGGACATTTTGGTGTTCAAAATATAGTTGCTAACTTTAAAAGGTATGTGTATTCTCCCAAAATCCAAGAAGATGTAACACAATATATTATAGGATGCATACTTTGTTGTACCAACAAGAAAAATAATAGAAAGAAATTTCTATATCATCCCTTTCCTGTACCCACTCGACCTTGAGAAAGCATTTCCATGTATTTTGTGGGAGGTTTACCAAGAACTAGGAGAGCCATGACTATGTATTTGTGGTAGTTGATAGGTTCATCAAGATGTGCATTCCTTTTCCTTTTAAAAATATCATTAGAGGACAAGAAACACCAAACATTTTCTTTGAACAGGTATGGATGCACTTTGGGATACCAATGAGCATAATCTCAGACAAAGATACTAGATTTATCAGTTCCTTTTTTACTACACTTTGGGAGAAGATGGACACAAACTTGAAGAGATCTATAACATTCCATCCATAGACAGATGGGAAAACATGAGTAATCAACATGACTTTGGTGTAGCTTTTTAGGGGTTACAATGATAAGAATCTAAAGACCTGGGAAGAAAATCTTATATATATTCAACACTCTTATAATAGAGCAATCCACATATCTACTGGTAAGTCCCCTCTTGAAACTTGTTTTGGGTATTTTCCTCCTTCACCCTTGGATGTTGTTTATGGATAGAAAGGAGGAGTGAGGGAATACACCATGGGAGAAGCATAAAAAATAGAGAAGTTTATCAAAAATATTAGGTAAATCCATTTGCAAGTACATGAGACATTGAATAAGTCACAAGAAAGGTACAAGGTATGACATGCTTAGCACATAAGAAAAAAAATATTCAAAGTGGGAGACAATTTTTGGTTACAGCTAAAAAAGGAAAGACTACAAGGTCCTGGCAATAAGATAAAGGCTCTACGATATGTTCCTTTTGAGTTATTGGAGAAGGTGGAAGATAACGAATACATACTCACTCTACCCCCATCCATGCTCATTTACTCAATAGTGAATGTGTAGAATTTGAAACTCTAGAGCCTTCCATGTTGGATCGGGAGGAGGAGTAGATACTACCTACCATAGAGGAATTAGCACCTGATGCTTGGGAAAAGTTGTCAGAGGACACAATTTTGTAGAAAAGGTACATATCTACAATACATGGGCAACATGACCTTTAGTATATTGGGTTGAAAGAACAACTTCCAGGCAAGTCAAAATGGTACTCTGGGGAGAAGGTAGAGGAACAATTTCCTCACCTCATTCAGTAAAGCTTTTGGGGACCAAAATCCTCCCTAAATGGGGATTTATGATCCATATTGGATCATTATATAATTTTTCATATATCTTGGTACTTCTAGGTGGAAAGTATTGAAGGAATCAACTTGCAGAGCCATTTTAGCAGCGGGTCCTAATTTGAAAAATTGTGTCCAAAACATATTTTGAAATATTTCAGATAACTTTTGAGGCATCAAGCGACATTTTTTTTTGTTCCAAGCCTTCTCTAATGGAATATGTCATATTATACACACCAATACCTTTCCAACGGGGCAAGAAACACTTCAATCGGAGTTCGTATCTGAAATTTATGCCTCCCACAAGTTGACCTACCTTGTTGACCAATGTGGTACAAGTGGATGTCATGTCATCTCCCATTACTGAAATCTGTGGGGCTAGTCACATGTGTATTTTAAAGAATATTCTAGAAGTTCCAAACCTAATAACTAATTGAGGGTTGAGGAAGTCATCACCCTAACCCTAGATGGCTATCATGCTATGTTATATACCATGATGCTAGGAGGAGAAGGGGGTTCCATTCTTTTGTATTTTACTTGTTCCATAGTTGAGAAAAGAATCAATGGAGTGGTATTTTGAGAGCATAAAAGAGGAGGTAGAATATTTTGTAGTAGTCGTTTAGTCCATTGTGTCAAAGGAAACTCCATAGTGAGTGCCTCCCTTTTTATTTGTACTTACTTTCCATAGCTAAAGAAAAGATAGAAAAGCATAGGCCTCACCTTCTAGCTAGGTTTTCTCTCGTATCGGGTTTTCCAGGATACATCATGTGTTCAATTATGTGGACGGTGTGTATATTTTACATGCTCTTTCATTTTCGTATTCAAATAATTTCATAAATTCAAGAAAAGTTAGTAATTAACTAATATCGGTGTAAATGTGTTGAACCTGTATAGAATAGATCTAGCTAAACAATAATACACACATTTGTAGAGAGAATTGAAGAAATAAAAAGAAGGAGAGAAAGAATAGAAGAATTATCATTAATAGTTATGAATAATGAATAATTTACACATGATATACTATGTATAACTCAATGGAGGATAAGCAATGTGCCATAGTGGTGGTCTAGAGTGATCTGGACACACACCAATAGTTACGGGAGTGAACTGCCACCTAGTCTAGTCTCTCAGGAAGTTACGGGAGTGAACTGCCACCTAGTTGAGTTAACTAGTCAACTAGTCTTCAGTTAACTGGCTAAACAGAGAGTAGAGAGGATTTAACTCAGGGAATCAAGACTAATGTGTCACTCCGGTAATGATACCAAGGAAAGTTCTAATTATCATGGTGATGATCCCAATGTTGCATGGTGAAAAAACCAATGCAACATCTAAACTCAACTCAACTAGTCAAACTGAAGTGTCAACTGAAAGAGAATATTCTCCAGGTGGAATATTCTCCCCTAAACTATAGGAGACTAGATAATGACTAATTATGACTAATAAACAAGGAAAAACCTTAGGAAAAATAAATCCTAGGTGTGTGTGAAGTAACTCCAACACCCCCCCCCTGAACATCACTATGGTGAAAATAAAGATTGGGTCACGGCAATGAGGCCATGTTAGGTACCCAAGTAAAAAATATACACTGAAAATAAAGNCCCCCCCCCCCTTAAGGTACAATGTATGTAAAAAGAAGAACTACAGTTGCTAGGCAACTGTGTCCTTCACTCCAAGATGACTTCGCAGAGAATGGAACTTCTGCTCAGTAAAGGTCTTGGTGAATATGTTTTTCGTCTGTTCTGCTGAAGGAAATAATTGTAAGTCAATGATCCCCTCATGTACTAAGTCTCGGATGTAGTGCATGTCGATCTCAATGTGCTTCGTTCGTTGCCTCTGAACTGGATCTCTACAGAACTTCAGAGTGCTCTGGTTGTCACACCAGATAACAATCGACTGATGAAATTGAATTTCCAACTCAGTGAGAAAATGTTGTATCCACATAGCCTGAATGGTTATGTTAACTACCCCTCTGTACTCTGCCTCGGCTGAAGATAGAGAAATGGCAGCTTGCTTCTTGCTCGACCAACAGATAGGCCCAAAACCAAGACTGGGTGATTAACCAGATGTGGACTTACAATCAATGTTATCGCCAACCTAGTTGGAATCAGTAAACCCAATGAGATATAATGTAGAGTCTGTTGCATAATGAATTCCAAAGGTGATGTTGCTCTGTATGTATCGAAGGATACACTTTGCATCCTTCCAATGTAGTTCATGCGGCTCCTACATGAACCTGGAAACTGCGCCAACTACATAGGAGAGGTCTGGTATGGAGTGTGTGAGATACAACAAGCTTCCCACCAGATGTCTGTACAATGTGTTGTCAACTAGTGGAGTCTCCCCGCCATCCTCAAGTTTGACTCCTGATAGGAAAGGAGTCAGAGCAAACTTGCAGTCTGTCATGTGAAATCTATCAAGGAGATATCGTGCATACTTGGCCTAAGACAGTTTGATGCCTGTTCCATCATGACTGATATCGAGTCCAAGGAAGAAGTGTAGCAGACCCATGTCCGCCATCAAAAACATGCCATGTAGAATCCTCTTGACTGCAGCAATCACTGAAGTTGATCACCCGGTGATCAGAAAATCATCGACATACAAAACTAAAAGTAGAAGTGAATCAAATGTCCTGAACATGTAGACATTCGGGTCTGATTTAAAATGTACAAAGTTTTGTGACAACATGTAGGAGTCCATCTTAGTATACCATTCCCTCAGACCCTGCTTGAGGCCATAAAGTGACTTCTTCAGTCAACAGACCAAATAT
Organism: Picea engelmannii; assembly: GCA_009831015.1. Classification (NCBI taxonomy): domain Eukaryota; kingdom Viridiplantae; phylum Streptophyta; class Pinopsida; order Pinales; family Pinaceae; genus Picea; species Picea engelmannii. The sequence continues at coordinate 216,679 of ML812394.1, forward strand.
GAGTCCTACATAAATCCCTGGGGATGCTCCATGTATATCTCTTCAGATAGATCACCATGAAGAAATGTATTATTCACGTCCATCTGATGGACTTCCCATCCTTTGGCTGCTGCAATGGAAAGTGCCAATCGTATGGAATCCATCTTTGCTACTAGAGTGAAGGTCTCATCATAGTCAATACCATGAACCTGTTGAAAGCCTTTGGCGAAAATAATGGCTTTGTATCTACTGATCTATCCATCCACTGTGCTCTTGGTCCTGTAGACCCATATTCATCTGACAAGTTTCCTCCCAGAAGGAAGGGGAACCAGATCCCAAGTCTGGTTCTCGAGGAGGGATTTGTACTCCTCCTACATGGAGGATTCCCAAAAGGGGTTTCCAGTAGCCTCGCCATAAGACTGTGGATCGAAAGACTGAACCAAGAAAAGATGCCTAGAGGGAAATGGTTCGGTGGAAGTGAATGCAACAGGAGGTTCCTCGAAATCAGATCGAGTCCTCCTAGTATCAGTTGGATCACCAACGAGATCCCCTGCAGCCTGAAGAGTAGTCTGTGTCCACTTGGGCCTCTGCTCTGGCTCTGCAACTGCATCTGGATGCTCTGACTCTGCATCCGACTATACTTAATCTGAATCTAAACCATCTGAGTCCTTTGAATCAGAACTCTCGTCTGAAGAAGATTCAACATGTGCATGCTCATCATCTCGGACAGATGGAAGAGTGAAGGTGTCTACATGTGATTGTTGAGGTACATGCGAGACACTTTCCTCAAATTGGACACTACGCTCAATGATGAGCCAGTCCGAGGAAAGATCAATAAGCTGGTATCCCTTCACATCGTTGGGGTATCCAACAAAAATGCACTCAATTCTCTGTGGATCAAGTGCCTTCCTCTTTTCAGAGCGAATCTGGGCCCATGCACGTAAACCAAAAATGTGAAAGTGGGTCACTTCCAATTTGAGGCTGCTCCAAGCCTCATAGGGGGTCTTATCCTTGACAGATCTATGGGGAGATATATTTTGTATGTATTTTTCACATTTAAGTGCTTCATCCCATAGTCTTTGTGGTAGTGACTTTGCATGCAGCATGCAAGATGCCATCTCCTTTAGAGATCTATTTTTCTACTCATGAACTCTGTTTTGCTGTGGAGTGTAGGGAAATGTATGTTGCAACTGAATCCCTACCTCATGGAAAATATTATGGATCTCATGATTTACATACTCTCCTTCGTTATCAGTTAAGAGGACTTGGATCTTCTTTCCGGACTGTGTCTCAACCAGGGCTTTGAAATCTTTGAGGTGTTGAAAGACCTCAGATTTTTTCTTGAGAAAGTAGATCCAAGTAAAACGTGAGAAATCATCAACAAAAATGAGAAAAAACCTCGCTTTGTTGATGTATCGATGCAAAAAGAGACCCATAAGGTCATTGTGGATCAGATCTAAAGGTGCAGAGGCTCTTTGAGACTGTCCCTTGTTGAATTTCTTTTGAGGGTGTTTCCCGAGAACACATCCCTCACACACTCCCTTGGAGAAATGGATGTCTGATAAACCATCAACCAATCTTTGCTTGCTAAGATGTTGCATGTATCTGAAATTCAAATGTCCAAACCTTTCGTGCCATATCCTACTACTTTCATCAGCATGAGTAAGCAGTGAAGTAGAATCAGGTTCAATGAATTCAGAAAATGTATACAATCTAGACTAATGATTTACCTCACCGGTAGAAACCCTAGAGTTGGTTTTCATATCGTAGATGTCCATGGAATTTGGTGTTGGAATTCGTCATCTGATACACAGAGAGAAGGTTGACAGAAAGCTTTGGAACATGCAGCACATTCTCGAAGCTTCCGTTGGAGAGTTCAATTTTTCCTTTGTTGGTGACTTCGATAGAAGAGTTGTCCCCCATCAGAATAGGAGGACCTTTGCATGCATCCAATGAAGAATAGACCGCTTATGAGGCAGCCATGTGATGTGATGCTCTTGAATCTACGATCCAAGCATCGAGAGAGGAGTTGATTTCAATCAAGGCATGGCTAGAATTGTCTTTCTTGGAATTCGGATCTTCTAGCTTCTTCTTCTTGGCACCCTCGGGGATGCGATCTCCAAGGTTGTTTTGTTGAAGTATTTGAGACATCAGATCTATTTCTTTTTGCATGCATGCATATTCTGAATGGAATCTGTTATCACCCTATAAGTTATAGGATCAACTGGTGACTGGGATATTATCTGTCTCTAGAGTTTTTGTTGACAAATGATTTTTCATTNGCATAAAAGAATTGCAATAAAAGCTCCATGAAATAATAGTAACTTGGTCCATACCTTTCAAGCATGGCCAAGTTCTTTTTAATTTTGATGTTGATAGGGTAGTGAATGAATTTGGCTAAACAATTTAATCTTAGCCAAAGTGTCTAGGTTAGATTAGTGAATAAATCTGGCCAGACTGTCTAATCTTGGTCAGATAGCCCCAAGGTAGAGTAAATTCTTAACCCAACAGTCTAATCTGGGTTAACTGTCATAGGAAACTAGGTTAGAACATAGGCTAGTTTCTTTGTTGCTTCTTTTCAATAAGAACCAGCTTGATGTAAGTGTTCCACCATGTTTCAGATACTCAAAAGATCGTTTGGTCAAGCCCCATGGTGGTCTTTACTTGAAGAACCTTGGAAAAACCCATAAAAATGCATTTATCCTAAGTTTTTCCCAGCGCATGTGTTTTCTTATCCCCACTTATGCTCCTTGCACATATCGATGATCTTGATCACGACGCCCATATCTATGGTGTACAGAGCATTTCGGACCCCCCTGACCATTCTGCTTTTAACCGGGGGGGGTCCGGAATCACTGATAACCTTTGTGTGCATCTAGACGGCCCAGGGTTGAGCGCTTAAATCAATGGTCAATATTGGATTACGGACTCCCCCGCCCGTTCTACCTTTAAGGGAGGGGGGGGTCCGGAATGAGTGATAAAGAGCACGCTTAGATCTGTGGCTCAGAAACAGGCACACATATCAACGGCCCAAAATGGATTTCGGACCCCTCTGGATGATCTTCTTTGAACTGAGGGGGGGGGGGGTTCGGAATGGTTTTCCCCCTCTGGCAGGTCCCTTGTTATACGTGGCATCAATCTATTTTCCCTGAAGTCCCGTCACCATCTTCTATCTAACAGACCTCTGTCACCTCTAGACGTCACCTTCCACCTTGTCCAAACTAGTCATGTCCCATAACTGCTGTCAGTCCTTCCCCCCTTTCACTCATGAAAAGCCCCTTATTACGACTTTTACCTCCAATCCCTAGCCTCCACGTAACCCGTCCATATCTTTTAGCCACCGTCACCTACCATCTCACCCCCAAATGATTTGTTGTCCATTTATTACTGGATAACCTATCCGTTATCCAGCTGACCTGTCTCCCGTGCCCAACCGACCCCAGTTCAAATAAAACCATCATTATTTCCCTTACTTTCCCTATTCACCCATCGCACCAGAGAAATTCACCGCTTACTCCTCAGTTACATTCCGTCGCCCTCATCCACAATCAGTCACCCCCACTAACGTTGTGTTTATTGCAGGTATTGTTGCAGAAATGGCGCCAAAGTCCAAACAAGCAGAAGGAGAGGAGAATCTGTTTCTCCCACCTCCTGTCGACCTGGACAGGATCCCACTGGTCGACAAAGACCGATTAATCGCAAATACCAAATGTGACTTTGATTTCTCAGACCTCCAGTCGTGGCTCAGGGGGGTTTTCCTGGACCAGAGTGACGAAATTAGACTCTGGGAGTCCAATTTACCCCTCTATCTCTTTCCTCAGATCCACCATTTTCCCGACTTCGCTCTCAAGTCCCAATCTCACTATATCCCCGAGCAAAGAGTCGTCATCTCCTCATCCGAATATATCCTGTTCCTCATCACGCCCGAATCCATAGACCAAATGATGCAAATTCCCCGAGCCAACTCTACGTCCCCCTTCAACCTGGAAATTCTCACTGAGTTATACCATAAAATGACTTTCCCCCAAAGAGCTCAAATATTCGAGCTCTTCCTTCCCGCATCCACTCAATTTCCCTCCACAAATCCTCCTTACCCGTCCTCCATGTTCTCAACTAAGAGAAACCAAGTCATCTCATCCCTTTGCGCTCTGTTGGGATACTATTCTGATCAGTGGGTAGATGAGCCCATTCTAGGTTTTCTATCCATTTTCTCCACTGATGAAAAGCCCATCACCCAATTTGATTTCAGCACATTCTTGGCAGACAATATTCACGAACAGTTCGTGAATTTTGGCACGGAAGGCATGTTCAGATATTCATCAATACTAGCCTACTTGGTCATTTTCATCCAGGCAGATAAATTTAGTTTTTCCAAGAAGAAGATGGATGAAGAAGGTAAACCTCAGGCAGTCATAGCATGGACTTCCTTGCTCAAGAACAACTCCACAGAGTACAGTTTCAAGGAGTTCATCGATCATTTCTACCACCATGTGGTAAGTATGCTGAGCGGCAGGCCCGAGCCTCAAATAAATGATGAAGTCCAGAGAATCTTGCATCTCTCGGACAATACAAAGATCTGGGATTGGTACCTGTATCAAAATCATACCGAGATCAGAGTATACGGGTGTGAATTAGCACCGTATAAGCTTCCCAAGTATTTGCCTGTCAGAATCTTTTCTCTAGAATATATAAGGCAAATTGTAAATTCAGATGATATTCATTTTGTATCATTGAAGAAAAAGCAACAGCTTAGAATCAAGGGGCAGATTGGCCCCTTCATCTACAACAGTCGTGGCATTGGGGAAGAAGCAGACAGGATGTTGAGAGAAATGAAGTTCTTCATGAGCTTCCCATGGCACTATGATCCTTGTGGGATCATCACAAAGATGAGGGTGAAGAACAAGAACATCCCCTATGTTCATGAAGCTAGGCCTGAGGTAGAAAAAATTGCAAATCAAACCGTGTGGGAGCCTAACACATTGGTCGAAGTGGAACAGTAGGTTCCCCTGACCATTGTGCCACCAACGACCACTCCACAGGTCCTTCAAGAAAAAAGGCCTCGACAAGATTTATCTCCGCCTGTCACGGAGGTATCGTCCGAGGAGTTCTAGTTGCACACTAAGAGGCCCAAGACAATCTCAGTTCCTGGCCCAACTGGAGAAAAAGAAGCCCTGCCTACCACAGTGACCAAGTATGTTATTCCACCCTTTGGTTCGAGCCTCCATAAGGAAATTACCCCAGTATTTCCGAAGAAAACCACAGACTCCCCTTTGAACACTCAGCCAGGCAAGGTGGGACCAAAGCTTAGTATCTTCGAGAAGTACGAGCTGATCAAGAAAAAGAACCAGACCCTTACCAGAAGTACTTGCGCTCAGTTTTGGAAGAAGATGTTGATTGAACAGCATAGGTTGTTGTCTGCATTTGACACAGAAAAGGGCAGAATGCACATGGCCTTCCTCCAGGCACAGGTACCAGATCCCAAGGTGATCACCGACTACAAGAGGACCACCTTCGAATTCCAAATGAAGGACGTGCACCCAGCCGATCAGATGGATCTACACAAGCAGACCAGAGAAATGGTTTTCTATACATTGGCGCATGCTTCCACTTCTGCAGCCAAATTGCAGGTGTCACTGAACAATGTTCAAACAAAACTCAAGCTGGAGAAGATATCGTCCTTTGCAAAGGACAATAGAATCAAAACTTTGGAGGAGTTGGTCCTCAAGATCGGCTATGACCCTTCAAACGTCAAAGCAACGGAGGAAATAACAAATAAAATGAATGTTGACATTGCCTCCTTGAGGAAACAACTGAAGCTCTCCCCCACAGAGGACTCGCAGACGAAGGAGATAGCAGAAAAAGAAGGCGAGAAGGATGAGATGCTAAAGCTGCTCATGGAGCAGAATGCACAACTCAAAGAAATGGAAGCTGAGATGGAGAAACTATTAAAAGAGAAGGAGCAGCTAAAACCAATGGAATTCATTCCATTGAGTACCATTCTGATTTCAGGAGCAAGCACAGCATCAGTGACAACAGTCCCATCCGCAACTCCATTGACATCCCAAGAGAAGACAGCCAACCTGGCTAAATCCATGGAAAATATGAACCTGCAGGAGACAGAGATCAACAGGCTTAAAAAGGAAGTTGAGAACCTTCAGGAACTCAAAACTTCCTTCTAGACCAGCCTCTCCAAGGAAAAGAAGGTGACAGAGCAGCTCAAGCAGGAGTTACAGTAGCTCCGGAAGCAAACAATGGCAGGAAAGACTTTGGCCGAGGTTAAAGAAAATGTATGGACATACATCACTAAGTCCATGAATGAAATATGGCCAATGATCCAGATCATGTTCAAGCAGAATGAGTTGGTGCTGAGAAGCAAACATGCCATCGAGAAGATCAAATTAGAATTCGGAGACATGCCAACACAAGCGAACGAGATCATCAAATTCCTCAATTCTAAGACCAGGGAAGAGCTGGAAGAGGTGAAGATTGAAGACAGAACAGAGACCATCCTTGAGGTCAAAAGAATTTTGACCAAGAGATGATTAATGCTTCAGTTGGAAGAAAAGGTTCAGGCTATGGACCTAGGGGTACAACGATTCTTCAGTAAGATTGAATCTCTCCAGAAGAAAGGTCTTCCTGGTCTGAAAGTGATCAATGATAAATTGATGACACTCTCGGACTACAAGAAGAGATTAGTCGAAGTGGCTAAGGACAGTTCAAAGTTTGCAGGAATACAAAGGAGCATCACCGGTAAGGAATTCCTGGATTCCCTTCAGTGGGACATCAGTATCCAACACGAGATTCGATACATATTCCTCACCAAGCGTACATTCGCCAAGTATACAGAAATGGACGAAGTGTATCGAAGACTGCTCAAAGTCAACGTGCCCAGTCATCTCAGATGGGAAGAGCTCTGTGATCTGATCGATTAGAAGATGAGTTGTACCGGTCCAGTCAGCTGACCAGTCAGATGAAGTCGTGTAGAAGCTTCATCAATGGCCCACCCAGGAATCAGCATGCAGTTACACCAAGTCATCAAGCAATTCCCAGATTTAGGAAATTTGTTAAATTAGTTAGGCTAAAAATAGATTTAGCACGTCCTGGTCATTTATGCAGGAACGTTTTGTAATTTGAGTTATAAATACTTCACCTTTCGAATTAATGAGGGTTGTTGATCTTCACACCCTAACGCTATCAAACTGTAATATTTTTGAAGAGATCTTCCATTAATAAAGAGGAGGCACTTTTACAGGATTATTGCGAGTATTCACTGGTGATGTTTTCTCTCTAAGTTGAAGGTTATTCTTGCTTTGTGATCATCTTGTTTTCTAATCCTAATCTTTAAGAGTAACGAATGTTGTAGGATTTATCTCGTATACCCTATTTCTGACTCGAAATATTTTAGTGTTTTTCTTCTGGTGTTTTCAATAAAGGAATTCTTAACTGCTTCTTTGTTGAAATTATCTTTCTCATCTTTTCTGCGAATCATCATTAAAGCTTCTAAAAGATCCTGTGATTATATTATCTCGCCCTATGAAAGTTTTCCCTTTGCGTTTTTGGTTTGTATTTCATATTTTATTAAACATGGACCCCATAGCCCAATGGATGTGTAGACTGTCTCAACCAATTTAAAAAACACTTTGACAACAAAACCAACCTATTTCTTTACCTAGCCTAATATTTAAAACTGGAAACAAAGCTAAATCATATAGAGAGATCCCTCTCTGAAGTTGGTAGGGCTAGATCCCAGCTTCAAAAGTGGTTGGATAAAGTTACCTTTGTAGATTTCTTCTTTCGTCAACCTCTAGGAAATTTACCAAGTGCTAACATAGTGGCGACTCCACTGGGGACAGAACTAAAAATTTATAATTTCACATTTTCTTTTCTCTAAAAAGAAAGTTTGTTTCTGGAATATTGCAGATTTGAGAAGAAAGTAATGTTTAGAGGTTGATTAAACTTTGTACATATTATTTTCGGACTCAGAAAACTAAAAAGTATATATATTAAAAACCAAAAAGAATTTTGGCTCCCAAGAAAGTTTATACTCGATCTCATCCAGACCCAGAACCTGCGATAGCGATAGATAACCCCAAACAGTTGCTCAGGAAAAAGACCATAGCTGAAGGCTCAGTGAGTCATACTCCCTTGCATAAGTCCCTTTCCTTTTCAGGAAAAACCATTACCTTGCAAAACCCTAATTTCAAAACCTTTTCCCGACAAAGCCTGGTTAGAACACGGTCCGATAGTTTTGTGACTGGAATCATTTTCGACCCAACCGTTTTACAACCCTGAACCCTTGAAGTTTTGTCTCCCACTGCGAAACCACAAATCACTCCCTCCATGCTATCCAGTACCTCCTCGTCCTCGCCTTCAGTCGCTACCTCGCTGATCATCCAGGTTGTCGTCCCACCTCCTCCACCCATCATGGCAGCTCGATATGCTCCCTTGGTGTTGGTTGCGCCTCTACATGCCATGCCCCAAGACTATCAAACAAGACTTCCACAGTTCGATGCAACCAGGCCTTTGAGCGCACAACAGCACGTAGATAAAATGAATAATTATTATGATCTGCATGAAGTAGATGAAGCTGACGTTCAAATGAGATTGTTTGCCCAAAGCTTGACAAGTGACACTAAAAAATGGTACAAAGGGTTGCGTGTCGCTTCAGTCCTTGACCTTACTGCATTCCAAAGGAATTTTCTAGACAGATGGGAGATAAAGAAAAACCCTCTGCAAATTTTGTCGGAATATGAAAATATTAGAAGAAATCAAGGTGAGACAGTGCAAGATTACTGCACTCATTTCAATAACTTGTACAACGCAATCCCAACTGAAATCAAACCTCCATAGGGTTTGGCGTTGATAAAATTCCCCGATGGTTTTGACGCTGACATGTCATACCAACTAAGGGAGAGAAATTCTACCACCCTGGAATACATGCAGAAAAGTGCTATAAGTGTGGAGGCCAATTTGTTGGCAAAAAGGGCATGTCAGAGGTCAGAGAGGAGAGTCACAATTAAAGAAGAACCTTCCATGTCGACCTCAGATTCCAAATTGGATTCTTTGGCCAGAGCAGTGGAAAGAATGATGGAAAGACTTACTGTGTCAGATAGAAATCTTCCGAGAGAAAATCCACCAGCTCCTCAAGTTCGGAACCATAACTTTAGGAGAAACCCTCCTCAAATCAGACAGAGAGATCCTAGGGATCAAAGAGAGCAGAGGGGTCCAGATCAGACCTCCCCTACAAGAAAACTATGTTGATGAAGGGGAGGAAGTGATTGAGGAATTGGAGGATACTCACATTAATCTCATGGGTATTCACGATAACGAAGCTATTTTCCTTACCCAAGAAGAGAAAGAACTTTTTCTTCTCAATCAAATGAAAGTAAGTGAAGAAGTTGAAGATGCAGAACAACAGGTGTTCGAAAATGCCATTTTGGAGGTACACCAACATTATAATCTGTGGAGTAAAAAGACAGAAGGTAGTTCCCCAAAAACGACGGTTGAAACAAAGAAAGTAGTTGAAACCAAGAAGGCCTCTGAACCATCTGCCGAGAAGATTCCTGAGGAGAGCACTGCCGAAGCTCCCGTGAAGAAAAACCTTACCATTCTAAAAAGGTCATCACAGACCGAGGTTACACCTATTAATCCACCAAGTACTTATGGTCAGAAGGGTATGGTGGACAAACCAAAATTGATGAGCCAAAGCAAAGCTCCTACACCTTTCAGCCTTGAGGGGGAATTGGCCAAAGTAAAAATTCTCATCCCACTTTCTGAGTTGATGAACAAAGACATTTATCGTTCATAGGTGATCAAAGAACTTACCATTGAACCTGACATAGGAACGAAGGCCTTAACCATTGGATCAGCAAATCATTCTGACACTGTGAACCTTACTGATGATCAACCCGAACTTCTTTTCGGACCTGAAGTGGATGGTCGAGATGATACTGGTGATGTTGCCCCTTTTTACATCAGTCTGAACATACATGACCTGATATTGCACAACGCTATGCTGGATTTAGGTGTTTCTCACAATCTGATGCCTAAAGAAGTAATGGAGAAACTGGGACTGGAGGTCACCAGACCTTATAAGGATTTACACTCATTCGAATCCAGTAAAGTTAGATGTATTGGTTTGATTAAGGACCTATGTATCACCCTGGTTCAGATTCCCGCAAAGAGCATGGTGATGGATGTGGTAGTTGCAGACATCCCTCCGAAGTATGGAATGTTGCTATCCCAGTCTTGGGGGGCTAAGTTGAGAGGCACCCTGCAACTAGATATGTCTTATGCCACTATACCAGTTTTCGGGCAACAAAGAAGGCTATACAGAGAAACGTTGATGAAGTACATGGTCAGTAGCCAGGAAAAACCGCACAACTATCCTCTCTACTCTGTGCATTCTGATTTGGATTCTTTTATCTTGTACAATGATGGTGACACGGAAGAACCAGATACTCAGCTGGCAGAAGATACATCTAGTCAAGATGGAGGCCAAGAAATCATCGAGGCAGCAAGAATGAAGAATGTGATAACTGAGGAGTTACCCGCAGATTTCTGGAGCATGGATTTTGATGGAGCAGTAAGCAAGGAAGGAGTCAGAGAAGGAGTCTGGCTGCATAATCACAGAAACAGGTATTCATAAAACCATTCTTACAAATTAAATTTCCAATGCACTAACAATGTTGCTGAGTATGAAGCCTTGATGCTCGGTTTGAAGCTTTTGAAAAGAGTTGGTGCTAAACAGATTATGGTAAGAGGTGATTCTGAGTTGATAATAAAGAAAATCAAAGGTGAGTACGCTGTGAAACACCCACGTCTTAGAGCTTATAGGAATGTTGTTCTAGATTCCCTTAGATGTTTCACTGAAGTCGACTTGCAGGTAATGTCGAGGGGACAAAAAATTATGGCAGACGGATTGGCTACGTCAGCAGCAACCTGTAAGATTCCTTTCCGCTCGACTCGCCCATACACTGTTGAGGTGAAATGCAGACCAGCCATTCCCGACAATATCAGGTATTGGCAAGTGTTTGGTAATGATGATCAAATCGAAGACTTTTTGCAGTGCAAAAATGATTTTGAATGTATAAATATAGATTTAGAGAACGAAGATGAGAATGTAAATAGATCATATTTTGAAATCGATAGTGTAAATAGCGTAGATTCAGGGGAATTAGGCGATGACGAAATGGATGCCGATGTTTTACATTTGAAAAGCAACGTTTTGCCTAGGGGGCTAGTTCCTTTAGAGGACTTGTTTGATTTTAACGACGTAGCCAAAAAACCCAAAATTGAAGCACATGGACAAGAGGTAGAAGACTGTAATATAGGGACTGAAGAGAAACCCATGATAGTCAAACTATCTAAATCATTACCCCCAGAGAAAAAACTCAAATATATTGAGTTGTTCAAAGAATATTTGGATGTCTTTGCCTGGGGTTATGAGGATTTGAAAGCTTATGATACCAGCATCATACAACACAGGATTCCAATCAAAGAAGAACAAAAACCGTTCAGACAAAAACTTAGGAGGATAAATCCCAAGTTTCTCCCTCTGATAGAAAAGGAAATAAAAAAAATGTACGATGCCAAAATCATAGTCCCGTTGCGTTTTTCCAAATGGGTCTCTAATTTAGTCCCTACTCATAAGAAATCTGGGGAAATCAGACTCTGCATAGATTTCCAAAATCTGAATAAAGTCTCCATGAAGGATAATTACCCCTTGCCAAAAATGGACCACATCCTGCAAAGGGTGGTCGGATCCAGTCGAAATTCTCTGCTGGATGGTTTCTCAGGTTACAATAAGGTCCTAGTTCACTCGGATGACCAAGACAAAACCGCCTTCACCACACCACGGGGCACTTTCATGTATGTGAAAAGGCCTTTTGGTCTGATGAACGCAGGAGCCACATTCCAGAGGGTGATGGATATCGCCTTCGTGGAAGAGTCAGGCAAGTTTATTGTCGTCTATTTGGATGACGTAACTGTTTTCTCCCAGTCTGATCACGAGCACCTGAGGCATCTCAGATGAGTCTTCGAGAAATGTACAAGGTTTGGTATTTCTTTAAATCCTAAGAAAATTCTTTTCGGGCTTGAGGAAGGCAAACTGCTGGGACACATCATCTCCAAGAATGGAATCAAAATAGACCCCAGCAGAATCGAGGCCATACAAAAATTAGAACACCCAAGAAACCTCAAAGAACTACAATCTTTTATCCAGAGAATCAACTTTCTACGAAGATTCATTCCAAATCTGGCAAAGCTCCTCATAAACATTACAAATATGCTAAAAAATGATGTAAAAATAAAATGGGACTCCGAGTCCAGACAGTCTTTCGAACAAGTCAAACGAGCACTCACAAAAGCCCCTATTTTGATCAGTCTTTATTTTACTAAGGATTTCTATCTTTTTTCTTTCGCTTCCGAACATACTATAGCAGCGGTGTTACTACAAAAGAACAGTGAAGGGTATGAACAACCCATATCTTTCTTTAGTAAAGCGTTAAGAGACGCTGCTCTGAATTACAAGATAGTGGAGAAACAAGATTTTGCTTTGGTAAAAGCTATAAAAGACTTTAGAGTCTACATTCTTCATTCCCACACCATAGCATATGTTCCAAACGCGGTAGTAAAGGATATTTTGACCCAGGAAAACCCTGATGGAAGAAGGGGTAAATGGATTGCTGTCATTTTAGAATACGATAATGAGATTAAGCCTACAAAACTAATTAAGGGTCAAGGCCTAGCTAAATTAATGGTTGAATCTAATTTCCATGCTCTTGACATTAATTTTTTAGCTGCAGCAGATGAACCGGGCGAGATGGTGACTCCAAACGTGAGAGAGGTATTTCTAAACTCTCCATGGTACGTAGACCTTATATTCGTTTTGCAAAATCTACAAGCTCCCCCTGGTTTGACGAAAACTAAAGATAGATTTTTAAAGTTGAAAGCCTTAAAATTATGTATTCTAGAAGGCAATTTGTATTGGAAAGATCCTGGAGGCATTCTGTTAAATTGTTTATTGAAAGATGAAGCTGACAACGTGTTACAAGAATTTCATGCAGGAGAATGTGGTGGCCATTTGAACTGGAAGGTCACAGCCAACAAAATACTCAGAGATGGATTCTATTGGCCCACCCTATTCACAGATGTGCATCAAAAGTTAACTACATGTCATCAATGTCAACTGTTCGAAGGCAAAATGAAACTCCTCCCTCTGCCTCTGAAACCGATCTCGGTTGAGGCCCCTTTCCAACAATGGGGACTGGACTTCATTGGAGAAATACACCCCCCTTCTTCAAGCCAGCATAGGTGGATTCTCACTGCCATCGATTATTTTACCAAATGGATCAAAGCAGTACCAAGCAGGCAAGCCACTGACTCTGTTATCATCAAATTCCTTGAAAATAATATTTTGTCTCGCTTTGGATGTCCTAGAAAGATTATAACTAATAATGCAGCTATTTTTTGGTCAAAGAAGCTCATATATTTCTGCAACCAGTATCACATTGGTTTGGGGCATTCCACAGCCTACTACCCTCAAGGGAATGGGTTGGCGGAATCTTCAAACAAAACCTTGGTAAATATCATCAAGAAAACATTGCAGGAAAACAAGAAATCATGGCACAACACGTTGGTGTTCGTGTTATGGGATGACAGACTGACCACCAAAAGGTCAATTGATATGTCACCATACCAGCTGGTCTATGGCATAGAGGCAGTTTTCCCCACTTCTTTGGGAGTCCCTGTCATGAAGTTGCTTCAAGATGTACAAGCTGAGCCAAATGACTCACAGAGAAGGATCAACCAGATGATCCATTTGCAGCAGTCTAGGGAGGACGTTTTCAACAAGACTCAGGTAATCCAAGAAAACATCAAGAAGATCTTTGACAAATGAACCAAGGAAGATGATTTTGAGATAGGAGATTTGGTGTTGAGATGGGACGCCAGAAATGAAGACAAGGGAAAGCATGGAAAATTTGACAGTCTGTGGACAGGACCATACATGATCCAAGCTTTTAGGGGAAACAATGCTTTCTTGCTAAACAATGTTGATGGGACAGATCTGCCAGGAGGACCTGTGAATGGTAGAATGCTGAAACATTATGTGCCACCTCAATAGAGATTCGAGTTTTCACTCTCCATTGTACATACCATTTTTTATTTTTTATTTTCACTTGCATTTTCCGAGTGAAGAACATTAGTCAGTTGGTTGAAGCCTGAAGAGAAGGCCCTAAGCTGCTGACCACTGTTTTTCCATTTTTGAGAATAAAACCAACGAAGGCTACTAGGCAGAAATTTTCAGAATGACAGGAACCAGGATTCTTGTCACTTCACAGGGCAAGTACCATCCCCAGGTGGAGCCGTTGTTATCACCCTATAAGTTATAAGATCAATTGGTGACTGGGATATTATCTGTCTCTAGAGTTTTTGTTGACAAATGATTTTTCATTCTGCAAATAATTAGAAAAAAGAAAAGAACAAAAAAAAAAGAGGGCATAAAAGAATTGCAATAAAAGCTCCATGAACTAATAGTAACTTGGTCCATACCTTTCAAGCATGGCCAAGTTCTTTTTAATTTTGATGTTGATAGGGTAGTGAATGAATTTGGCTAAACAGTTTAATCTTATCCAAAGTGTCGAGGTTATATTAGTGAATAAATCTGGCCAGACTATCTAAGCTTGGTCAGATAGCCCCAGGGTAGAGTAATTTCTTAACCCAACAGTCTAATCTGGGTTAACTGTCATAGGAAAATAGGTTAGAACATAGGCTATTTGCTTTGTTTCTTTTTTTCAATAAGAACCAGCTTGATGTAAGTGTTCCACCATGTTTCAGATACTCAAAAGATCGTTTGGTCAAGCCCCATGGTGGTCTTTACTTGAAGAACCTTGGAAAAACCCATAAAAATGCATTTATCCTAAGTTTTTCCCAGCGCATGTGTTTTTCGCTGCCCACTTATTCTCCCTGCACATATCGACGGTCATGATCGTGGCGCCCAGATCTACGATGTACAGAGAATTTCAGACCCCCCCGGTCGTTCTGCTTTTAACCGGGGGGGTCTGGAATCGTTGATAACCATTACGTGCATCTGGATGGCCCAGGGTTGAGCGCTTAAATCAACGGTCAATATTGGATTCCAGACCCCCCCATCTGTTCTACCTTTAATGGAGGGGGGCGGGTCCGGAATGAGTGATAAAGAGCGTGCTTAGATCTGCAGCTAAGAAACAGGCGCGCATATCAACAACCCAAAATGGATTTTAGA
>ML812395.1:28723-52494 GCA_009831015.1 Picea engelmannii
GGACTTGATCACGCGACGTTGGATTTCATCACCAACTAGTACGGTCATCAAAAGAAGGTCCTGTTTGCTTGGTTGTGATTCTTAGATTTTTTAGCGTGTGTTGTTTCTTTTCGCTAGTTGGCCATAGATTTCTTTCGTCGATTCTTTTCTTCTGCCAACATCGACCCTCCACGACGCTTGCGGAGGCTACAGGGACTTCCTCCTAAAAATATGGAAGGAGACACCCCTTTACCCCCTCATTCTACGGAGAAATATCCTCAACAGAGCGAGGTTCAAAGAACTACAACTTCTCAGGAAGAAGTTCCCATCCCTTCGGAGAATTTTAGAATTGTCTCGGAATCCCCGGAAGCTTATCGCGTTCCAGAGGGATATGAATGACAGATCCTCCACCTAAATTCCGCTGGAGAATTTGTTGTCATAAACCCTTCTGACGCTCCGGTCGGGTCTCCTCAAAACCATTTACCCAATGACCCTTTCTGGACTGAGAACATTGTTCGGAGTCCACCACGCTTGGTGCGAGACCTTTATGGAACAGGAGAAGGCGCCGACGTACCTTTCTCCTACACTGTACCCCCAAATCACTTTACCGGTACTACCACTTTTACAGCCACACCAACCGTTGCTCCGAGCACACCACCTGTTGGCCCGAATGTACCATTCGTTGGCCCGAGACCTACTATTCCCCTCCAGATATCCCATTCGACAATGGCCCCACACATTCCGACCATCCCTACTGGTAATGCAGTAGTTAATCAAGCACTGATTGGCACACCTATAACACCAAGACCAAATCTCCCTTTTGGATTTAGGGCACTGAATGCATCTGCCACTACCACTGCCCAAACCACTACTCAAATCATACCGGGAAGTTCCATACCTATCCAACAACCCGGAGGGACTTTCCTTGGTGGTTCTAACCCAATCGGCAACACTGGTCAATCTTTTACATCTGGCCCTCAAATCCCGAGAACTCTACCTCAAGCTGGGGGGCATCCTCCCATCGGAGGACAAATTCCATTCGGGGGGAACCCTCATGCTGGGGGGCAACCTCAAGTCGGAGTCCACCATCAACCACAAGGACAAAATGTGTCTGTTGCACCCAATCTGTGGAGCATCCCTTTTCAAGGAAATCCGCATGCCTCCACGGGACAAACCGTGCCTGCCGCATCTAACCCATGGAACGTTCCTTTCTCAGGAAACCCACACTTCCCGACAGGACAAAATTCGCAGACTCCGCAACAACCTCCTTATGGAAAAATGCCCAACCCAACCCATAACCCTCAAAACCCATCCGGTTATCCTCCGCTCACACATGCCTCTCAAAACACTTCAAATCCTATGTACCTTGGTCAAAACCAACCTCACATGAGAGGGCCCACGAGTTATAATTATCCACATAACCCAGTATTGGGCCCCACTGGTGTTCCTCTGCCGCACCAGCATTACCCATAGGTTAACCAACAACTACCTTTTCTAGCCACCCTGGACCTTCCAGACTTGTCTCGGTTAACGAATGATCCCATTCATCATTCTTCGGTTTGGCCAGCCATTCTAGCAAAGCTCCCTTCTGATATCCCAAAATTCGACAGAAAATCTGGAGAAGACCCAAACAACCACGTGATGACCTTCCATATGTGGTGCTCATCTAACTCCCTCATGGACAATTCTATTCGGTTGCGTCTTTTCCAACGGACACTTACGGGTTCCGCAGAAAAATGGTATATTGAATTACCACACGCGTCTTTTTACGATTTCAACTCCCTCGCCATGTCTTTCCTCACACACTTCCAACTGCCCATCCGATACGAGACGGGTACTGAACTATTAACCTCTCTTCGTCAGACAACTTCCATACACATCTCCGATCATATCCATGAATGGAGAAGACGACGAAGGCTAATCAAAGCGGTCATCCCTGACCAATTATTAGCGGAATGGTTCACGAAATCATTATTACCCAAGATTGCTCGTGATGTTGCCATGGGCAACGTGGTCACCGAGGAAAAATCCATCGCCCGAGCTCAGTACTTAGACTTAGTCTATTTACAATCCAGTACTCTGTATGAGTTGATACCAAATGCTACCCGTCCCACTAACGATCCATCTAAACCATCGACTGCTTCGCATGCGGATGGAGTTATTGGCTCCGTCAAAACCCAATCTACCACCCAGTCCACTGGAACAACTCAGCGGCCCACTTCGACGGCTGCTTGCAGTTCGACTACACCCTCTTCTACCCCCCCTCAAACTCAGGTCTCTGATGTGAATGTGGTCCAATCAACCTTTTCACAACAACTCGGGGGCAAGAAGAAAGCGAGAAACAAAACAAAGAAGAACAATAACAATGAACAACCCAAGACCCAACCACAAACCCCTGCTACCGGAAAACAACCACAGCGAAAACCAAAATTCCCATGTCTCATTTGCGGTGACGATCACTACACTGAAGACTGCCCACATCGCGATGAAGTGGCTAAACTTTTTAAGGGAAATTCGCAACCCACTATGCTTACTCAGCCTTTTCCGCAACAACAATCTTTGGTTGCACAAACCCCCACGCCGGGGGGCAGTTCCAACCAACCCCATGATGTGGCCTCGACAAGCGCACACATTTACATGTTTAACGGGGTTAATCTAACCACTCGTTCTGCAACATACGACACACCAGTTAAACCTGATAAGCCGAAGAATGCTAACAGCTCTTCGCCAGATCCTTTACCATCTGTTGTTAATCCTCCATCTGTTAACCCTCCATCCGGGCCACTTCAGATTGAGAAACCTTCTTTTGACTCCATCCTACGCCCTCCTAAGAGCACCATCCGGAAATCCACTTTCAATCCTAACTCACAGGCTGCCCAAAATTACAATATTGTAGAAGACTTGGCCCAAGCTCCGTGTGCCATGTCCGCATTGGAAGTTTTACAACACTGTCCTAACCAACGTAGGATGCTCTTAGCTGCTATTGGCGCTTTCGATCCTGAGTCATCAAACTACATCACGTTTAATCTGGACGACCATCAACCGCGACTCTCCCACCAGCTAGCTTTCCAAATCGATGTTGTTGTTCATAATCAACAGATCCATCGAACCATTCTGGATGAGGGAGCCTCCACCTATGTCATGTCTCTATCCTGTTGGAAAGGTTTGAAATCACCTGCCCTTAAAAAATCCCCCACAATGTTACGCGTTTTCGATGGACGAGGTTTCCATCCTCACGGATTACTACAATCCCTCGTCGTTCAATTGGGCGGTAAAACCGTTACCGTTGATGTCTAAGTGGTCGATGCTCCCCTCGATTACAACCTATTACTCGGAAGAAGTTGGTTCTACGCTATGATTGTTTTCGCCTCGTCGGTGTTTCGATGTGTGCAATTCCCTCATCAAAGAAAAAATTATCACCGTCGATCAACTTGATTTCTGTACACCCAACGCCCGCATTCTTGCCACCAACAACATTCCTTTTTTGGGAGACCACCTAGTTACGTATGAAAGCATTGGTGTTGGCTTATTGAAAGACTCTAGCCTCATGGGTACCTTCCCTACACCACTTCCACCTACTACACATCATATTGCCGCCGTCAATATGATCTCGACTTTATCTTATCAATCCTTGGAATCATCTGACCCTTGGATTGTGCCTAGTCCTTTGGAATTCGATGGACTCAGTGACACCATGCCACTCAGCCCAACCGAGGCTGCATACAGCTATTCAATCTGCCTCTCCCTCCTCGAACACTTCACATTCATTGGCACCCGACACTTACTCGGTTCCCTCATGGTTGAATTCCCTATCATCTGTCGTTGATTACATTTCTCACATTTTTCCTTCGGACGAATCTATCATGAAAATGCTTAGCATTGAGGATTTGCCCTGGGATGATAACCACCATCGATCCTCTTTTCTTCCATCTTTGGAAGAAGTGCAAGACATACAATCTGTCTTCCCCCCTGATGTTACCAATGCTCCACAATCCCCTATCCTCAACCAAGATACTTTCTCTGAGGGAAACATGGGTAACATCTCTACTACAATCACAATTGACATTTCAGTCAAAAAAGGTGTCACGGAAAACATTAATCGCGGTGCTAATTGCATGCCCGACGAAGTGGTTTCTTACACTGCTTTTTTCAAAGAATTCCACGATGTCTTCACATGGAGCTACGAAGAAATGCCAAGGATTGACCCTTCCATCGTCATACACGAAATCAAGACTTACCCTGACGCAAAACCGGTTCGATAGAAACTCCGCCCGGTTCACCCCAAGAAACTGGCAGCTATAAAGGCAGAAGTTGAAAAACTTCTAAAATCTGGCTTTATCTACCCCGTCCCTTTGATGGAATGGGTCTCTAACCTCGTTCCGGTTGCCAAGAAACAAGGGACCATCCGTGTCTGCGTAGATTATCGTGATCTCAACAAAGCTTGTCCCAAGGACAACTACCCTACACCTTTTATCGATCAAATCATCGATAATTGCGCGGGAAGCGTGATCTTCTCTTTCATGGATGGATTTTCTGGATACAACCAGATCGAAATCTTACCTGCTGATCAACATAAGACAGCCTTCATCTACCCTTGGGGAACTTTCGCTTACTGAAAGCTACCTTTTGGCCTTAAAAATGCTGGTGCTACTTTCCAGCGAGCCATGTCGTACGCTTTCCATGACATCAAACATATCGCGGAACCTTACCTCGATGATTTACCCGCCCATTCATCCAACCGACCCGATCATATTGGTCACTTGCGGGCAATTTTTCTTCGATGTCGTTTCTATCGTATTCGTCTGAACCCACATAAATGCATCTTCGCTGTCGAATCTGGCTGACTCCTCGGTTTCATTGTCTCCAAAGATGGGATCAAGGTGGATCCTTTGAAGATCAAGGCCATTCTAGCCTTACCCCCACCCACCAACTTAACCCAACTTCAAATTTTGCAAGGCAAAGCAAACTTTCTCCGTCGTTTCATCTGCAATTACGCCGAGATCACTAAAGGATTTATGTGGCTACTGCAAAAGAACGTCCCTTTCATCTGGGATGACACTACCCAACGGTCATTCGACGCTCTCAAGCACGCTTTGACCCACGCTCCTTTGTTACATCCTCCCGAATATACAAAGGATTATATTCTTTACTTGGCCGCTTCTACTTCCACCATTGCGATGGTGTTGGTTCAAGAGGATGCTAACGACGAAGAACACATGATTTATTATCTGAGCAAGAGTTTATCTGGACCCGAACTCAGATATTCGCATGTCGAGAAACTGGCTATGGCAGCTGTCATTGCTGTCCAACGATTCCGCCACTACATCCTATTACTCACCACCACGGTAATCGCAGAATCCAACCCCATGTACCATATCTTAACACGTCAAGTACTTGGGGGAATATATTCAAAATGGATCATTATTCTTCAAGAATTCGATCTCGAGTTTACAAAGGCCAAAGCCAAAAAAGCCCTGGTGTTTGCCGAGATCATCTGTGCTCTCCCAAGTGCCGATGAAAACATTGAACCTAGAGACCCTCTTCCTGATGAGTCTCTCTTCCCCATCAACACCTATGACCCTTGGTATGGAGACATTCTTCTCTACCTTCAAACCCAACGCTTTCAGCCAAACATCTCTCGAGAAGAGCACCGACGCATCCATCACCACTCTCGCCGTTATCTCATCCTCGACGATACTTTGTATCGTCATGGTATTGACACCATTCTTCGATGATGTCTCATTCACAAAGAGGCTGAACGCATTCTGAATGATTTTCACCTTGGTGCTTGTGGCGGTCACCTTTCCGGAATGGCCACAGCCCAAAAAATCCTACGTGCCGGTTACTTTTGGTCCTCGATCTTCAAAGATTGCATCGAGGCCATCAAAAAATGCCCACCCTGCCAAATCTTCAACAAGAAGGCACGCACCCACCCTACTGCGCTGCATCCCATTATTTCCATCGTCCCCTATTCCAAATGGGGTATTGATTTCATGCAGTGTAAGCCTACCTCAGCCGGGGGGCACGGTTACATCATCGTCGCCGTCGATTATTTCACAAAATGGGTTGAGGCTATGCCTACCTTCCTGAACGATGGCTGTACTGCAGCTCTATTCCTCTTCAACCACATCATTACTCATTTTGGCGTACCACATGCCATTGTCACCGACCATGGTGCACACTTCAAAAACCAGATGATGAGTGAATTACACGTCAAATTGGGTTTTCGCCATGAAAACTCATCCCCTTACTACCCTCAAGTGAATGGACAAGTTGAAGCTATCAAAAAAGTCCTAAAAACCATGATCCAATGCATGGTAGGGGAAAAAAAAGTCCTAAAAACCATGATCCACCTGGAGAATTTGTGAGGCTTCATACAGCCCTAGAAGTGTATAACTCACAATTATAAAGTAGTACATAAAGATGTGCTGAAAAAAAAACAGACAAGAGGAGCCAGTTGGAATAGGTGGGTGGCCACCGATATCCACCTGGATCAATCCTCCTCCCTTAGGGATCAATGGTCTCCATTGCATTGAGTTCCCCCATTAGGTGAGGAAAATTCTGCTCGATTTTTCCCCAGGTGAGCCACTTTCCTTGGTGTAGGAGTTTCCCTGCCTTGACAACCCGATAAAGTTGGATCCTTTGATGGCGAGTTCCCTTGACCCATGTGTCCACAATATTATCAGTGGATGTTTGTTCCATGCAGTCAGGGTTGATCTCTATTGGTGTAAATTGTTCAATGATCTCAGAGGTGTCCAATAATGGTGGAAAATATGGCCGAAGGTGGTGCACATTGAATATGGGATGCAAACCAAGTAAGGGTGGAGTGTTGATCTCAAAAGAATTGCTACCCGCAACCTTGGTGATAGTGTAAGTCCCATAATGAAGTGGTCGAAGCTTCTGATGGGGCTCGGTGAGATGCTCCTTCTGCAAATGTAACTAGAATTTTTCACCAACCTAAAACTAGTGTGGTACCCTGTGTTTATCATGGCGCTGCTTGTACTTAGCATTGGATTTAAGCAAAATCTCCTGTACCTGTTGGAGGATGTGCAGAATCCACTCAATGAATCTGGTGGATTTTTTGATCACAGACTGATCAGGGGAAGAGTATGCCTTTGTGGTGGAAAGAGGAAGTGAAACATCAATGGGTCCCAAGGGTTGGAATCCCATACCCACCTAAAATGGGCTATGGCCAGTGGAACCATGGAGAGCCATGTTGTAGTTTTGTTGGACATATGGGAGACTCTCATCCCATGTACATGGATGCTTACAATTTTACATGCGCAGGATGAGAACAGTCATCTGATTGATGAAATCGATTTGGCCATCGGCTTGGGGGTGGAAAGAAGTGGATTTTGTGAGCTTGGTGTCGAACAAAGACTAGAGACTCGACCATAAGGTGTTGAGGAACCTATTGTCTCAGTCGAAGATGATGGTATGTGGTATCCCAAAGTGAACCCAAAATCGTTCAAAGAAGAGATTGGCAGTATCTGCCACTGTGAAATTCTTCTTATAGGCTGTGAGGATGGCCATCTTCAAAAATCGACCACAAACACACAGTCATTTTCATTCTTGGTGGGCAATAAACCAGACATGTAATCCATGGAGATGGATTCCCATGGATTCTCGGGAATAGGAAGAGGGGTGTATAAGCCTTGCTTCTTTATGGTCAGCTTGGAAATGGTGCAGGCAGTGCAAGATCTGATATATGTGTTGACTTCATGTCGAATTTTTCTCCAATAAAAATGTTTTTGAAGAACGACCACAATTTTCTCTACACCAAAATGTCTTTCCACCCGATTGTAGTGGGATTCCCAAATCAACTTTGCATGCTCTCTTGTAGGAACATAGAGATGGACGACATGGAATAATATTTCATCCTGAATGTGAAAATCAGTGACAATGGCTCACGTACCCAAGAGTTGATATGTGGTGGCGAAGTCTACATCTTGTTGGTAAAGTTGGGGCCACTCCGATGTTTCATGTCCACAGGAATGGTGCACAGTGGTAAGTGCAGCCACAGGAGGCCAACTAAGGTAGTCAACGACACAATTGGAGATACCTATCTTATACTTGATGTTGATATGGAACTGTTGCAGGTAGGTGGACCACTTTTTATGGCGGTCGTTCTACAATTTCCCCTGTGTCTATATGAACTACAGAGGCTTGTGATCAGTGTGTATGATCGTCTCTTTCCCCAGAATGTAATGTTTCCATTGATGGTAGGATTTTACAATGGAATACATTTCCTTGTCATAGGTGGGGTATTTTTGGACAGTATCAAAGAGTGTCTCACTATGGTATGCCACGGGATGACCTTGTTGAGTGAGAACTATGCCCACAACATATTCAGATGCATCAGTCTCAATATTGAATGGTTGTTGCAGATCGGGAAAGGATAGAACTAGAGCTGAGAACAAACGATGCTTCAGATCTTTGAATTCTCGTTATTGCTCCTTCCCCCACACGAAATTGGCCCTACTACTGCCCTTGGTCACCTGGTTGAGGGCCCAGGAAATATGGGAGAATCCCAACACGAACCATCGATAAAAATTGGTGAGTCCTAAGAAGCTTCGAAGCACGGTCAGTGTGGTCAGGGATGGCCAGTCACGGATGACTTTGATCTTAGTTGGATCAACATGTACCCCATGCTCATCAATAATGTAGCCCAGGTATTGGACCATGTTCATTCCAAAAGATCATTTTTCCAAGTTGGCATAAAGATTGTGCTTCCACAAAGTGCTTAAAACCTATTGAGTATGCCGCATTTTCTCCTCCCACATTCTACTGAAGATGAGGATGTCATCCAAATATACTACCATGAAATATTTGGTGAAGGGTATCAATACATCATCCATCAACCTCATGAAAGTGGTTGGTGCATTTGTTAAGCCAAAGGGCATGACTAGCCATTCGTAGAGACCTTATTTAGACTTTAAGGCAGTCTTCCAGACATTAGTTGGTTCGATGGGAACCTGATGGTAGCCAAACTTTAGGTCAATATTGTTGAATAAATTTTCCCCCTTGAGTTGGTCAAGAAGGTCAATGATCTTGGGAATGGGGTAGTGGTTCCTGACCCTGATTTTGTTTAAGGCTTTGTAATCAATGCAGAGTCACCAAGTCCCATCCTTCTTTTGCACCAGTACAATTAGGCTTCTGCAAGGGGAGGATATGGGTCTGATGTGCCCCTTTTGAAGAAGCTTTTGGATCTGACGCCTGATTTCTTCATTCTCCATCAGCGAGAGTCGATAGACTGGTCCGTTAGGTAGAGGTGTATCGGGGGTCAGATCAATTGGATTCTTGACTTGGTAGTGTGTTTGTACCCCTATAGGTGAGATGAATATGTCTTTGTATTCTTCCACGATCTCGTCCACTTTCTTCTACTGCAAAGAGAGGCATTGTGTAGAGTCCATGGATGTGGCAGCGACCTTCTGCTTACTGTGAGCACGAATCACAAAGAAGATGAACTTCTTGGTCTGTGAAATGACCTTACTTAATTTCTTAGAAAAGATTAAAGAAATAGTAGTAGAGAGTGCCACCTCTGGGATTCTGTACAATTTTCTACCCAAAGTAATGATAACACTATGGGGGTATAGACTCATACACAACATAACACTTCCACAAATATGGTTGTCCTAAAAGAACCTCAAAAACTTCAAGGGGAGAAATATCACATAGTACCTCATCTTTGAAAGGATTGATGTTGTAGGGAAGATGACATTATTGGATGACACGAAGATCTCTTCCATTACAAAGACATCCGATGGTGTAGGGTTGTGGGTGCGGTGTCATTGGCAGGTTCAATTGCTTGATGACCTCTGCTAAAATCAGGTTATTATGACTATCGTTGTCGACAATGAAGTGAATCAGAGCCTCCTTGACCCACATCTGCGAGTGAAAGAGGCATTCCCCTTCCTCTGGTTCTTCTAGTTCACTTGGTTGGAATTTGGTGGTAGCAACCATGGCACTAGTTTCAGCATCGATAATCCACTTCCCTCCTTCAAGATTTGACTCAGAATCATAATCGGACTTTGGCTCAAAATCCTTCAGCTCGGCCATGAGGAACTTCTTGGAGTGGCATTCATTGGTGTTGTGCCAAGGACTTTTATGGTACTCACATCATTTCCCGTGTCTTCTTCATATTCTTGTTTCCCTTCTTGTGTTTCATCTTGGATGGATTGTCCTGAGGGCGACCATCATGGCTTGGTCCCCTACTATGTGGGTTGGGGTTTATTTTTCCCTGCTTCAGCTGTGAGGGGTTTGCAAATCCAAACTCTCGTCATTTCTTCTTAAATTTATGCTCGATCTTGACAGTGTATCTATAAGTTGTGCCCAATGAGGTAATGTCCAAGAACTCCATTTTTGTTTGAATGTATCTATGAAAATAATTGCGGTATTTGAGCACCAAATGACACTCGAAATATTTTATACCCAATTTGGTGCGGAGGGTATGGAAAATATTGGTGAAGTCTGGTATTGTCTGGTCCCTTTATTAACGTAGGTTGGTCATGTTAGCGTCAGAAGTCACTCCTGGATTGCTTGCAGGAGCAGAGCCCAACGCCCATCAATTTTATGTCACGATTTGTTTATAAAGGGTGATCAGATGGAGATAATGGCTCTAGGAGGTATCACTCTAACTCAGGGACTGAGTCTAGTACGTAAAGAACAAGGGAGGTCTGGAATCCTAACTTCAGCCAGTGGGTTGATTAAAAGATGAGCAGGTGGAAGACTTAGGAGAAGATGAACAAACAGCTATGGGCAACAGGCTTGCAGCGGTTTGTAGGGGAAAAACTTTGAAATCATGATCCTCCTGGTCTCAGATCTTTGAGAGACTGAATAAAGGACTTGACTAGATCCTCCAATTCCAAGTCGTTCAGCGTCAAAGAAATCACAGGGACTGATTAGAGGCTCCGTAACTATTACAGTGATCCATTACAACATCATCCTATAATAGCTACAACTCGATTGGATCCTCCAATTCCGAGCTGCTCTAACACAGTGTAAACAAAGACATGAAAGAAACTGGCATTCATAAGGCAAGAAGTCTCCAAAGTTCAAACATAACCAGAACAATGCTTCATTAAAATTTTACAACCAGGGAGCTCTGCTCAACCATCCATGCTTACAAAAATGGCAGAAATGCCTACATATACTTGGAACCAAACCAAAGCAGTCAACCTGAGACCTCGCATTGAAGACGTTACGTCTGCATGTTTACTGCACATGCAGTCTCTAGATGTCCGTAGACTTCAGTCAGACGCAATCGTGTTCCAAAGGACCTGTGAATGAATTGACAAGCTTGCAGTCATTCCTTGGTTTTCCATTTATGGTGGAAACGATGTCCAACCACCATCAACTATTGCAATAACTGCTTCATTGGGATCGGGAAAGGCCCAGGTTGATTCTGCTCCTACAGGACATGGAGGCGCCCGAGATGACTGGATATCTCAATATGAGGAGGAGAACGGACGGTAACCGGGAAGGGGTAGTTAGACACACTCGATGTAGCCATGGGATGAGGAGAGGCCATGCGCATGGATGACAGAGGGAAAGCGATAGGGAAAATGCACGCGGCAGAATTCATGAACTTTGGGTTGTATGAGCCGGGTGGAGGAGAAACAGGGACCAAGAAAAAATTATGAGTTGGCATGTCATGGGATTAGGACGTGGTGGCAAGGTGGCATGAGATGAGGCTTCGAATTTTCGGGGATTTGGGATTCGCGAGTTTGAAGTGTGCGAGTTCCTCACCTCCGAGATTTCCGATATCCCGATGTGCAATGAGCTCCTTCTCCTGGGAGATAGCCCCTACTGGCTATACCATAGTCCATATGACCCATCCCTGTGTGACCGCAGTCCAACTTTCCATAGGGCTTTCGGCGTTTTTGACGACACGATGTTTGTGTCCACGAAACTTGCGATTCCCCAAAACCCGATGGCTCATGGCCATTGACTTGTCGACGGTCCACTCCTTGGTTCAAAGCCTACCACCTATATTCCACTTGTTCTTGTAGTCCCAACACGCTGATCCGACGATTATCGAGATATCGCTTCTCGCGATCTCGCAACTCTGGACACAAATCTTTGCAGTTCCAACTCATGAACTTCCGAGCTCACGATATGTTGGTGCCACTTGGCGCTGACCCCACTACGACCCTTAGCTCCGTCGGGAAATCGCGTATTGGGATATCGCGATTCCCACTGCCATGCGCGCGGGACTTTCAATTCCCCGATCCCCGATTCTACGGGATCTCTCGCCACATGCCTTAGCTGACAGACGACTCTGATTTAGTTGGGCAATCGTGCATCGTGATTCACTCATGTAAGAGTTCTCTACCTTCAGAAACTCTGATCCTCCGATGGACTGAAATCCCGACTCTCCTTCTGATGTCTGACACGCGTCCTGCCATTATCAATGGCTAGGATCCCATCAGTCTTTCGAGACTCGAAAGGTCTCGGCCTTCTTACCCTTTAAAATCTCGATAACATAATTGTTACTAACATTAGGCTCCATGGGGGATAGAGTCGTCCCTGCGATTCTCTAAGAACTCCTTCTGTAGTTCCAGTCGCCTTTCCGTTGGGCTATGGAGTCATTATTAGGCCACAAAAACAAAAGAAAAATAAAATGAACTAAGAAACAACAAGGACAATATTTACAAACAAAAGAGTTATCTGAGACTTCAAACAAAACATTTCTGTAGGAAATGTCCATTTACTGGGCTGCCGAAAACCTCTTCACCTCCCAAATCTCGCAACCTGTATGTGTTGTTTAAGAAAGCCTCGGAGATTCTGAAAGGCCCAATCCACAGGGCTTCAAATTTTCTGTGTTTGCCCTTATCTTGTTTAGGAGCATCCCATTTCAATACCAGGTCTCCTACCTGGAACCGCTCCTTCTTGGCCTTCCTATCAAAGACCTACTTGATTTTCTGCTGATGGTCCTGGATCCTGTCCACTGTCTTCTCCCTAGCCTGCTGGACCTCTACCAACTGATGAATCCTTCTGATCATGTCATTAGGCTCCTCCTGACAGTCCTGGAGGAATTTCGCTACAGGGATGGCTAGCTGAGAAGGGAAAACAACTTTGGCTCCGTAGACTAACTGGAAAGGGGAAAGACCTGTAGCTCTCTTTGTAGTCACCCGATCAACCCATAGGGCGAATTTAAGATTCAAGTTCCAAGCCCTTTGATTGTCTTTCAACAACCTTTTGATGATTCTTATTAAAATTTTGTTGGAGGACTCTGCTAAACCATTTCCTTGTGGGTAATACGGGGTGGAGTGAATCAGCTTAATCCCGAACTGCTCACAGAACCTGGCTAACGGCTTAGACCCGAAAGCTGCTGCATTATCGGTGACAATCTTATTTGGACATCCAAACCTTGTGATGAGGTCCTCCATGAATCCGATGATTTCCTTGTGGGAGGCACTCCTGGTGGGAATAGCTTCAATCCACTTGGTAAAGAAATCTGTAGCAATCAGGATCCACCTATGTTGCCCACTAGAGGGAGGGTGAATTTCTCCAATAAAATCTAGGCCCCACTGCTGGAAAGGCCCTGAAACCACCACTAGTTTTAATGGAAAAGACCTGAGTTGCTACTTTCTTGCGAATTTTTGACAATTGATGCAGGCTCTGAACCTTTTGCAGACATCAGCGAACATGGTAGGCCAGTAGTATCCAGCCCTGAGGATTTTGTGGGTTGTGGCTCTCCAGAAATGGTGCCCTCCACACAGGCCACTGTGAAATTCAACTACGACCTTCTCGGCCTCTGGTGGAGTTATACATTTTAGAAGCACCCCCAGGGGGTCTTTCCAATATAATATTTGATCGATCAGGCATTATTTGACTGCTTTGAGCTTCAGAGCTCTTGCTTTGCTTCTTTGCAGGCCGTCTGGAGGTCGTAGCTCCTGCAAAAAGTATATGACATCCTTATACCAAGGACATTGAGCCAATGGGGGCTCCCTTTGATGATCTATGTCAGATAGTCGATCTTGCTGAATATCCGAGCATTCGTTGATGAAACTTATCCCCAAAGCTTGGCAATTTGCTTCAGCTTGGCTAAACCTTGCCCTTTGATCAATTTGGTGGGCCTTATTTCCAGGTCGAACTCCAGGATTTTGGCTATCCATCTGCTTCTTCTCCCGTCTATGTCAAGCTGAATAAGAATATCTTTAACAGCCACCGAGGGGATGTAGGCGATGATTTTTGACTGGAGGATGTAGGTTCTGAAGGCCTTGAGAGATTTCACTAGAGCATAATCTTGCTTCTCCATAGTGTCATATTTGACTTCGACATCCCTCAATGCTCGGCTGAAGTAAGCAACAAGTTGTTCTAACCTGCTGTCATTTGTCTGTAATAGAACAACAACTACTGTGTCAGGTGAGGCAAAGGAGAAAATAAGGAAATCCTTCAAATAGTCGAGACTGACAAGCACAGGAGCTTCAGTCAGGGATTTCTTGATTTTTTCAAAGGAATTCCGCGATTGAGGGGTCCACCTTACTTCATTCTCTTTATTTAACATGGTTGTTATAAACTTTACCTCCTCAGTAAAGTTAGGCACAAACCTCCTTAGGAAATTAATTTTACCGAGGAAAGATTGGACCTCCTTCCTAGACCTCGGGATTGATAAGGCTTGTATCGCCTCAACTCTGCTGGGATCAATCCTGACTCCTTCTGCTGATACTATGTGGCCTAGTAGTTTTCCTTCCTTCATGGAAAACAGAGATTTCTTGGGGTTTAATGAAATGCCAAACTTTCTGCATTTCAAGAAAACTTTCCTGAGATGACGACGGTGTTCTACATCAGATTTTGAAAATACTGTGATGTCATCCAGATAAACGACCACACATTTATCCTTTTCCCCAATGAAATCTATTTCCATGGCGTGCTATAAAGTCGCCCCTGCATTCATAAGTCCAAATGGAATCTTGGCATACATGAATGTGCCCCATGGAGTGGTGAATGTTGTCTTCTCCCTGTCTTCAGGTAGAACAGAGACCTGATTGTAGCCAGAGAAACCATCAATCATGGACATCCTGGAATCTCCTGTCACCCTCTGCAGTATATGTTCCATCTTTGGCAAGGGGTAGTTATCCTTTCGTGAGATTCTATTTAGGTTTCTAAAGTCTACACAGAGTCTTATTTCTCCATTCTTTTTCCATCCACCCATTCTGAATATCTTAGTGGAACAATGATCTGAGCTTGAAGCAGCTTCTTCACTTCTCTTTCCATGATAGGCAGTAGCATGGGATTGATCTATCTCAGCTTCTGCCTAAATGGCTTTGCCTCCTCCTTTAATGGAATTTTATGCTCGATAACTGAGGTGTCGTAGGTTTTGAGGTCTTCGTAGGTCCAGGCAAACACATCAGCAAATTTCCTCAAAATTCCACTGTATTCAGACCTCTGTTCCGTTGTCATATCTTTTGACAACTTGACATACTTGGGCTCACTCTCGGTTCCAATATTGCACTGAATAGTATCAGCGTCCTCCTCTGAAATCTTTCCTTTTACTGTCACATCGTTACTATCAAAAATCCTTTCCAAAGGCACAAGTCCCGTAGGAATATGGTTGTTGGGCAGCTGCACAATGTCACGCCCTGCAATCTTATTCAGAAGATTACCCCCATCGGGCTCTTCCTCTGAGACAACATCTTGGTCTATGTGCATTTCTGAAAATTCCTCAACAGTCTCCAAGAATCTTTTGACCTCAAGATCGTCCTCGAATACCTTCCAATGTTTGACATTGTCAGGTATGGAGGGTCTATATTTTACTTCTACATCATATCTGAATTTGGGTGGCAGAGGTATTTTGAAATTGCTAGCCGATGCAGCCAAGGAATCTACCAAGGTGTTATCCTCTCTTGGGATGAAAGAAATATTAAATGCCGAGAAGAAACTATCAACAAGGTCCCAGACCTCATTCCTATAACTCCTGAGTTGAGGATGCTTAGCTTGATAAGCGTTTTTGACCTGCTAAACCACCAACTCTGCATCACCGAACACTGCCACTTCATGAATTCCCATTTCCCTCACAGCCCTTAGTCCCAGAACAAGAGCCTCATACTTTGCCACATTATTGGTAGCTTCAAATTCTAATTTGTATGACAGGGATACAGTTTCCTGAGCAGGCAACACAAAAACTAATCCAGCTCCAGCGCCTTCTCGGGAACAGGCTCCATCAAAAAACATTTTCCAGATTAGGGTGATGGAGAGAGGAACTTTAGGGGAAACAGTGGGCTGCTTTCTGAGTCTCAGAGGTGGTTTTGGGGCATGGGTGAGTTGTAGTAAACTGGAGCCTAAATCAGTGTCTAAGGAAAAAATAGGATGGTTGGTGGCGTTGGCTTCATCACTGATTATATAGGCCAATTGAGCTTCCCTATATAGCCTTCGATGTTCTCCTCCAAACACTGGGATAGTAGCATATGTGAGGTCCATCTGCAAGGTTCCCCCCAATCTTTTTATCCAAGATCTTGATAACAACATTCCAAACTTGGGGGGGACATCGGCTACTATGATATCCATGACCACACTTTTCATGGGAAATTGAAAAAAGGTCACAACCAGGTCTTTGATCACTCCAAGACACTGAAATCTCCTGGAGTCAAAAGAATAGAGGTCATGATAGGCTCTGGTAACTTCTAGTCTCAACTCTTCCATGTGAGGTTGTGAGAGGCCCCTGAATCCATCAAAAAGTTGTGCAACACTTTGTCATGTATGTTCAAGGAGGTGTAGAAGGGAGGGGATGAGTCATCTCTATATTCTACCATGGGACCTAGGACAACTGCTGGCTTTTCGTCTTGGAGGTTTATGGAGTCTGAGGGAAGGCATGAGGCTTCAGACTATAAAATCTCAGAGAAGTGTTTTTTAAATTCGCCATGTTTAATCAGCTCAGTGAGGGGCACAGGGATTCTAATCTTTTGAATCTCATGCTCAAAATTAAAAGAAGATGTAGGCTTTGGAATTTCTTTTATTTCAGGAACATGATTATGGACAATGGGGGAGGGGGGGTGAGCTTTCTTACCTCTATGATCATTTGCTTCTTCATTAGCAGGTTTCTCTGCTCTAATGGACTGCTGAGGAATATCAGGCACTGCCATTTTTTTATCAGACCTTAGGTTGTACCTGCCTCGGCCGCCACTAGCTTTGTCTCGCTTGCTCATCTCATTCAGCTGGCTGTCCATGAGGGACTCCTCGTATGCAGATTGAGTGAGATGAGGAAAAGGAGGAGTATCTACAACGTAGTGGATTTCAGGATCAAGCTCCTCTGATTCTTTTTCTTCCCCCTTGGTCATAAAATTATTTTGAAAAGGGGCCTGAATCTTCTGGTCTTCTCTGTCTCTTACCTTCTCTTTCTGCACATTCGGAGGAGTAAAATTATTTGGCCTCCTGAAACCTCCCTTGTTTTCAGCAATCTGAGGGCCTTTATACGCCTGCCTCCCTTCCATCCTCATCCTCTCCATCTTTGCAGACAGAGACTTCACCATCTTGTTCAGTTCATCCACTTGAGGGTGAGGCGCCAATGATCCAGAAGTTGAGGCTTCTGACCTTCCTTTTCTTCTGTCTACGTCGGCCTTGTTCCTCAGTCTGTTAGCTGCTAATACATTGGATTCCACTTCTATGGCTACATCTTGCATTTGGGATAAGGAGGTGGCTCTTCTTTCTCTCAGTAAAATGCAAAAATCAGGATCAAATGCACCAGCATAGGAAATTTGGGCAGAGGCTTCTGAGGGATTTATCTCTGCAGGAATCTTGTTATACATTTTATTGAATATTTTGGAGAAGTCAGAGATAGACTCTCCTTCCATTTTCTTCAAAGACCCGAACTCTATCATGTAATACATAAAATCCTTCCTGTCTCCCCACTGTCTCAGGAAAGCGCTATCTAGAGCTTTAATCCCAGCGATGGACCCTAGAGCCAATCCTCTAAACCACTTCCTTACCTCACCATCCAATCTCTGGAAGAAAACTCTCATCCAGACATCTTCATTTTCAATGTTGAGGTTGTTTGCATAACTGTAGAAAGAAGCCAGGTGCTCTTCAACAATTATATCTCCTTCCCCAGTGAACTTGGGCATGTATTTCAGGTAATCCCCAGTAGAAAGAGGATTCACAAGATGGGGTAGGATTAAGGGAGCATATCTGGAAGCGACTATGGCATCCATTCTATTTGGAGGGGGATTAGCACCAGCCATAGGGATGTTAGGTGGAGGAGAAATTGGAGGAGAAGGAGTTCGAAAAGGGGGGAGTGGGGGTAAATCTCGGATTGGGGTGGGAAACAAGAGGTGATTCAAGGAACAGGTTACTGAGCTCCAGTCGGCAGGTTCTCCTCCCTGTGCAGGAGTGGGGAAATCTTCTGCGGCCCTGGGTCTACGCCAAGGTATAGCTTCAGGGGAGAGGGGGGTGACAAAGTCTTGTCCCTCTGGTCCCAGAACAAGAGGGGAAAACTCAACAGGAACACTCCCAAAATTTAAGAAACGGGAAACGACAGAGGTAGGCCTGTCAAAAATCTGAGGAGGAGAAAAATGACCTCCAACAGAAGGATATGGTGAATTACCTGGTTCGGTGATGGACGCTTCTTATTTAGAGGCCCTTCCCTTTCTGAGCGCCACCTCTGGATTTGTTTCGGGCGTAGCTAGAGGCAGCTGTGGGTGAGCCGCGTATGCCTGCCTCTGAAAGCCACAATTAACAGAGCAGGTTCTCCCCAGCGGAGTCGTCACAATGGAGTCGCTAGGTGAAAAATTAGCAATCTAAAAGGCTCTGATGATCCTATGCACCTTCAGATTCAGAGGCTCAATGTTGTTCTACCCAGGGAAAATATTCAATTCTTTCCCTGGAAACGGTGACAGAAATGTTAGTGTCAGAAGTCACTCCTGGATTGCTTGCAGGAGCAGAGCCCAACGCCCATCAGTTTTATGTCACGATTTGTTTATAAAGGGTGATCAGATGGAGATAATGGCTCTAGGAGGTATCACTCTAACTCAGGGACTGAGTCTGGTACGTAAAGAATAAGGGAGGTCTGGAATCCTAACTTCAGCCAGTGGGTTGATTAAAAGATGAGAAGGTGGAAGACTTAGGAGAATATGAACAAACAACTATGGGCAATAGGCTTGCAGCGGTTTGTAGGGGAAAAACTCCGAAAGCAGGATCCTCCTGGTCTCAGAGCTTCGAGAGACTGAATAAAGGACTTGACTGTATCCTCCAATTCCAAGTCGTTCGGCGTCAAAGAAATCACAGGGACTGATTAGAGGCTCCGTAACTATTACAGTGATCCATTACAAAATCATCCTATAATAGCTATAGCTCGACTGGATCCTCCAATTCCGAGCTGCTCTAACACAGTGTAAACAAAGACATGAAAGAAACTGGCATTCATAAGGCAAGAAGTCTCCAAAGTTCAAGCATAACCAGAACAATGCTTCATTAAAATTTTACAACCAGGGAGCTCTGCTCAACCATCCATGCTTACAAAAATGGCAGAAATGCCTACATATACTTGGAACCAAACCAAAGCAGTCAACCCGAGACCTCGCATTGAAGACGTTACATCTGCATGTTTACTGCGCATGCAGTCTCTGGACGTCCATGGACTTCAGTCAGACGCAATCGTGTTCCAAAGGACCTGTGAATGAATTGACAAGCTTGCAGTCATTCCTTGGTTTTCCATTTATGGTGGAAACGATGTCCAACCACCGTCAACTGCTGCAATAACTACTTCATTGGGATCGGGAAAGGCCTAGGTTGATTCTGCTCCTACAGGACATGGAGGCACCTGGGATGACTGGAGATCTCAATATGAGGAGGAGAACGGACGGTGACCGGGCAGGGGTAGTTAGACACACTCGATGCAACCATGGGATGAGGAGAGGCCATGCGCATGGATGACAGAGGGAAAGCGATAGGGAAAATGCACATGGTAGAATTCATGAACTTTGGGGTGTATGAGCTGGGTGGAGGAGACACAGGGACCAAGAAAAAATTATGAGTTGGCATGTCATGGGAATAGGACGTGGCGGCAAGGTGGCATGAGATGAGGCTTCGGATTTTCGGGGATTCAGGATTCATGAGTTTGAAATGCGCGAGTTCCTCACCTCTGAGATTATCGATATCCTGATGTGCGATGAGCTCCTTCTCCTGGGAGCTAGCCCCTACTGGCTAGACCATATTCCATATGACCCATCCCTGTGTGACCGCGGTCCAACTTTCCAATGGGCTTTCGGCGTTTTTGACGACACGATGTTTGTGTCCACGAAACTTGCGATTCCCCGAAACCCGATGGCTCATGGCTGTTGACTTGTCGATAGTCCGCTCCTTGGTTCAAAGCCTGCCACCTGTATTCCACTTGTTCTTGTAGTCCCCACACGCTGATCCGACGATTATCGAAATATCGCTTCTCGCGATCTTGCAACTCTGGACACAAATATTTGCAGTTCCAACTCACAAAATTCTGAGCTTGCGATATGCCAGTGCCACTTGGCGCTAACCCCACTACAACCCTTAGCTCCGTTGGGAAATCGCGTATCGGGATATCTCGATTCCCACTGCCATGCGCGTGGGA
Source organism: Picea engelmannii (assembly GCA_009831015.1). NCBI lineage: Eukaryota > Viridiplantae > Streptophyta > Pinopsida > Pinales > Pinaceae > Picea > Picea engelmannii. The sequence goes on from ML812395.1 coordinate 49,248, forward strand.
CTTTCAATTCCCCGATCCCTGATTCTGCGGGATCTCTCGCCACGTGCCTCAGTTGACGGATGACTCTGATTCAGTCGGGAAATCACGCATCGTGATTCACTCATGTAAGAGTTCTCTACCTTAAGAAACTCCGATCCTTCGATGGACTGAAATCCCGACTCTCCTTCTGATGTCTGACACGCGTCCTGCCATTATCAACGGCTAGGATCCCATCGGTCTTTCGAGACTCGAAAGGTCTCGACCTTCTTACCCTTTAAAATCCCAATACCAGAATTGTTACCAACAAGTCCATCTAGTGTACTGGTCCTCGTAGCTTCCAACAGGGTAGTATTGTTCTTTAATAACATCCTGTTGGCAGCCAATTCAATTTTTTCAATTGCCCTAAAAAGCTGCCTACACCTATGTCTCTTGAACTCCAAATTTTTGTCGCATTTTGCAAACAGACGATATTTTCATTTCAAGCGACATTTGCAAATTGATTTCGATTTAGTTTTCACGACTGAAAGCATGAAAAATCCTCCATCGTTATCTAGACTTTCATGATCTGCTTATTTGATATCCTGATTGGTACTTACCTTTGGTCTGCTATTAAATGGCTGGAATGATTTTCAAACTATGTCCATTTACTTTGATTGCGCAACTTGATTTCTTTGGTAAGGCATTGAACATACTAAGTTATGGGTTATATTCGATTTCATAAGGGTCATGGTTGATCTTGTTTTATATAATGTGATCCTTACTATCATAACTTCTTAACTTATTGATTTCATAAATTCATTGGTTGCAATGTTTATAAACTTTGATTATGCTAAAAACGCATGGGCCACATATCAGTTTGATTTCATATTTGAATGGAAATATTTTACACCTGGCGCATTGGTGAAACTTTTGGATTTCATGTTGGATTGAACTATACACTTGGCGCGTTAATATAACATATGGTCTTCGTTATACATTTGGTTAATGGCACGTTGATATGGTTATTCACCGATTTGGGTTCGCCGATTAATATGTTTTAAAACGTTATGATTATTGATGGAACAACTCTGTACTCAGCCATTAATACACTGCATGGCGTGGTAATCCCACCACCTTCACATGCATTACATTGATGCATTCCCCTTTGAGCGCTTGCAGCTATTAAGCCCTATCGATTTTTGCTCCTGCATATTGTATTGTTCGATTCAAACCCTACTATGCACACAAGCCATGGCTCCAGTCGTAAGGGCCGAGCCCAACGGTTGCCAAGCATTGCTCATGTTCGATGGCACTTACAACGATCTGGAGAAGTTTGGATGGCTCCTGTTCATAAGAAAATTCGATGGTTATAACCCTAGCATAGCTTGGCAATTTGCGTTAACCTTCGATGGCTGCCGAGCCAAGATTGGGGATGTGCAACTTGAAATTAATGAGCTATTTCTTAGCTCGGCAACCAGTCTGCCTGCTATGGGACAGAAGTGGTCTAAAAATTGTAAATTGGAAGATGTCCTGTGGACATTGCTCTTCCAATCTCGAATGGTTAACTCCTGCGACAAAGGATGGCCTGCAAATATGTTAAAACAATGATGACATGACCTGCTAATGATAATCAAGCAATTCATTACTTGCGAGGGCAGGTATGGGTTCGTTTTCTTGTTTCACCTTCGTTTATTGATGATTTTTATGGGTTTTGAACTCAATGTGCCTCACTACCTTCATAGAAGTCTGTTTAAGATGGCGAAGAGGTACAAGCGCAGCCAGGCCGATACCAGCCTCTTCCATTTTGGGTTGATTAAAATGATTGTGGTTTATGAATTGGGGTTACGTCGTGATAGTTGGGTTGATTTTCTCAGTTGTAATAGCTTTGAGGACTCAATTCCACCACAGGTTGATAAACCTGTGGTGAGCGAAAGCAAGCTTACCCCCCCTGTGCCTTACAACGTTTTGCTACCCAAACCTCTACCCAATTTACCTATGAACTTGCCCATGTCTGTGACAAAATAGGTCGAAATTTCTAAGCCCACAGCCAAAAAGCCTAAAGCTAAATCTAATGCAAATTCTAAAGGTAAGAAAAACACACGGTTAATCTCTCGCATGGCGAGAAATAAACCGAAACCCTCTGTTAACCCTGAGCCTATCGTGGTCAGCGAGGATTCCGACTCGGAGATTGAACGATTCCTTGCAGTTGAGTATCCCTACTCAAAAGGTATGTGTAACAAACCTCCTTATGACTTTGTCAGAAACTTACCACCTTGTTTGCAGAATGATCCCAATTTACCTGGCATTGAAATGCCTCGTGAAACCCTCGGTGACTCATCGAAACCCTCTCCTGCTCAACCAGTTGTTTCACCATGCGATCAATGTGGCCTGTGGTTGGAAAGATACTACCTAGATGTGCCTATGTTGCAATCCAAAATTCATGCTATGGAAGATCAGGTGGAAAAACTCACCAGTCAGAATACGAAGATGCCATCTACTGATAAAAAGAAATGAACGACTGGTTCGATTTTGTTCAAAAATGTCGAGTCTGCTACAGCGGTTGTAAACTCGAAGCTGGCATAGTCTGAACAGTCATACTGGTATGATTATCATTTGTTTATATGATGAATTCACAGCTCTGTGTATAGTGTTAATTTGAAATTGTTTAATAAGCATGCATTATTGTATATAAGTTTGTTTTGATTAATCGAATTCCCGAATTAGCTTTGATTGGATTCAGTTTTGGTTCGATCAATCATAGGATAGATTCGATTGTTTTAATTTAGTTTCAATTGAATTCTCTATCTAAACACAGGCCTTTTCTATTATTTAACTTTCAAACACAGTCAATATTTGATTCGAATTGGTGATGTTCTAGATGATATGGTTGGCAATTATAGTTAACTGTTGTGATTTGATATCTTATGAACAATTCGAATACCATCCTGTTAAGGTGTAACCAATTTGCGAATAGATGGAATTCATAACTGTTGTATCCAACTACTTGATTCACATGATATGGTTTGACCGTGTTCTCAACTCGGTTCATATTGTAAGGAATATATTGTTCAAATTTAATTTGTTGGATGGAAATGATCATGCCCAGAATAGTGACTTGTTTCTATTTTTAACACAGTTACGATCTGCTCTGATTGTTACTCGGTCTATGATTATTACTCTTATCAATGGTTACGATCACTATGTGATCCTGTCTGAAGACTGTGTAAACGCTCACATTGTAACTGTCTTTCCATATTTGATTAGAACGACATGAGCTTTATGATATATT
>ML812395.1:87243-97695 GCA_009831015.1 Picea engelmannii
AATGGTCTAGAACTACTATCCAATTTCAAACAGTCCTCAGCCACCCACATTGCTGACCACATTCATGAGTGGCGTAGGCGATGTAGTTTGTGCAAAGCAGAAACCACCAAACAACAATGCCTTGACTGGTTTCTTAGATCACTTGTCGCTCTCCTCGGGAAGGATGTAGCTTCGACCTTCCCTCAATATGAAGAGGAAGCCATCAGCAAAGCTCAACAATACGACCTCATTTACGCACAGTCAGGATACTTGTACACAGTACTTCCCGATCTTCCAAAACCTGTGCCATTTAGCCAGGACAAACCGGGGATGTCTCACTCAGCAGACGGACTAATAGGTGTTACCATGCATCATAGTCCACAACCCCAACCACCACTGATGTATGGGACCCCTCAATACTCACCAGCATATGGGGGCACTTCTTATTACCCCCCACCCCCTTTCCAACATCCATACCCTGTTGCTACTCCTCCACCCATAAGTGGACCGCCACCGGCACCTCCCATACATCCACCTCTTCCAACCACAAGTGGCCCCCCCTCCACATCACCTTACGGTACTAGTGAAAGCGCCATGCCTTCCTATGTACCTTATGGAGCTGCACCACCACAGAACCCTTACTTTCCTTTTTCGGGTCCTCCACAACCCATGGCTCCCCCACATCCTCATGCGGGGGTAAACTTTGTTCAACCCTCTGCTGCTCAACACTACCAGAATTTTGAACAATTAAATACAGCCAACCCAACTAACCCTTCGAACAACAACATGAGGAAAGGAAGGAACAGGAATAACAACAACAATCCTGGTCAAGGCGGGAATCAACCCCCACAGCATCCACCCACTGGGGGCAACCCGAACCAAGGGAACCAAGGGAACCAAGGGAACCAAGGGAGCAATAACAACAAATGCCAAGGGAAGAACACTGTTAAAACCATCCACCCTTGTGCTCTTTGTGGTGTATATGGTCATTACACTCACCATTTCCCACAGATCACTGATTTCAAGAGATTGAAAGACTCTGGGAGTATTCCCCCTTCTCCTACGCAACCCGCCCCTCAACAGGCACAACAACAATATGCGCAACAACCTCCTCCCGCCGTGCTGCAAAACCCTATTCCACATCAAGGTGTGATAAACACCCAGCAGGATACGCAACATCCCCCACCTCAGGTAGGCCAATACCATAATCCCAACAATCCTGCAGACCGAACAATTCTCCTCACCAGTGAGGAAGAAATTCTTTTGCAAACACGCAATCGTCAGTATCCTCCAACAGCTGAGTCTACTCCCCCATATTTAGAACCAAACCCTACCTCAACGGGACCTCCATTGATGATCCCTCTCCCTTCTTCCGAACCACCATTGCGCATCCCTCACATCCCATTGCGCAGGAATGTCCACAACCCACAGGCTAGGGCCGCTCACAACTACAGCTTGGTAGATGACTTAGCGCAATCCCCGGCTGCCATGTCAGTTCTAGAAGTCCTCCAGACTTGTCCAACACAACGGAAATCACTACTTTCCACCTTGGGGGTAGTCGACCCTGCCGATACTCGACTCATCACCTTTGACCTTGATAGCTGCGAATCACCTCTTCCCGCTGCCATTGCTATTCAAATACCAGTCAAAATACGGAACATCACCGTCCATCGGTGCATCATCGATGAAGGGGCATCCACATGCATCATGTCCAAAAAACTATGGTAGAAACTTGGTTCCCCCGACCTCTTACGCTCCGCCATCACCTTGCGAGCTTATGATGGAAGACCATCATCCCCTGAAGGGCTCTTCCAAAATGTCCCCGTAGAACTCGGGGGCAAAACCATTCTTATTGACATTGAAGTTATCGACGCTCAACTCGATTACAATATCTTGTTCGGCCGTACCTACATGTATGCTATGAAGGCAGTGGCATCATCAATCTTTAGAACAATCATGTTCCCTCACAATGGGAAGATAGTGACCGTCGACCAAGTCACACATTACGAACCTAACCCATCTGCCAACCTCGATAACATTCTTCCTCTCATCCATACCAACAAAGACGTATATCCACTCGTAGAGATGGGTCCTGGAATTTTCAAAGATCCATCCTTGTTAGGGACATATCATGGAGCACCACCACTCCTTCCCCCTAGCCAAGTATGCGTCGTTTCCTCTAACGAAACTCAACAGGAAGATGCGCATCCTCCTCAGGAGGCTTCAATCATTCCTGACGTCTCAACAATCGCAACACCACTCCCACAGGAGCCTCCTGCGCCCTCGTTGACCCACCCGGTCCACGAATCAACACCCCCCCTGGGGCCTAATCCCATTTGGGAGTCAGTTCCCCGACCCCTCACTCAAATCCCCTTATTTTACCCTCCACCAGGTATAGAAGCTTTCCAGGTAGCCGCAACGCTCACACTACCCAATATGGTGTTAGCAATCCCAGTGTGGTACTTACATCCACCTGAGATGGTCCCTTGCCCACAGGAAGGACTCCCCATGACGATTCCTGTCATCACTCCCACTACCCCCGTTCCCCCCATACTCCCTACCCCCTCTGCTACCACCGGAGGTAGGCGAAAGAAGAAGGAGTCCACAGCTCCACTTCCTCCGCGCATCTCACCACCTTGCGCATTGTGTGACAAAGCGGGCCACCAAACCAACAACTGCCCATCACTAGCGGAATTAAGGAATTTGATTCTCCCCAATTCAACCCCCACACCACCCATTACTACTGCTACCACTCAACCTTCCAGTAGTAAAGGGTTGAAGACCAAATTCGTGTGTGCCATCTGTTCCGAGTATGGTCATTACACCCATCATTGTTCAAAACTGCCTCGTTTCCGGCAGGCATTAGCTATCGTAAGCCGAGACTTTCAGAACAACCCATGCCCGGCAACGTCATCCACAACATCTATCACTGATATTCGTTATGTCACTACTTCAGTCAATGAACGCATGAGATTCCCTTGCTCTCTTTGTGATTCATTGGTTCATTTTACATACCAATGTCCGATGATCATCGAATATAGGCAACGTCAGTTAGCCCTGCTTCACCACCCCGCAGAAGCAATCATCGACATATCTTCATCATTTGAAGATCTCCATATCATCTCTCCTGAGCCTGAGGCACTCCCTACGCCCCCATGGTTTTTGGATGACATATCTGAGGATTTACCCCGCAACCCACCCAACTCTCCTGCTCATTCCCCTACGAAGACTCGTCATCCCACCACTACGAGTACCCCTCAGTACCTCAATATATGGTTTATGTCGAGCGAACCCTCACCCTCTCCTAGCATTTCATCCTCTGTTTCTACAGCAGGGGGCAACCACACTGTCACTGAGATCACTCCTCACGATCCCTTATATTCCCATCATTTCCAATGCGACGAAGGAATACTGGAAGAGCTACAATGCCCAGACTCTCCCTGGGATGCACTACATCATCATGCACTCTTCCTTCCGCAGGAAGCCCTCATGCCTCCTAGCCACAATCCCATTTACGCGGTCGAAACCAAAGACTTTATCCCATCAGGGACTGTCGATTGGTTTAACAATCCCATTCCGGCACCTGATGCTTTTGAAGAAGGCAATCTGGCTAACATTTCCCCCACCATCAAAATCGACATTTCCGTCAAACTGGGCATAGTCGAAGAAATCATCATTGGAGCTGCTTGCACTCCTCAGGAAATTACCACATACAAAGCCCTCTTCCAGGAATTTAGGGATATCTTTGCCTGGTCATACATGGAGATGCCTAGCCTTGACCCCTCTATCGTCGAACATCGCATCGACACCTGGCCTGACGTCACACTAGTGCGCCAGAAACAGCAACCGCTACACCCATCCAAGGCCGCGGCTATCAAAGCCGAAATTGACAAATTGCGTACGACCAGATTCATTTACCCCATCGCTTATATGTCTTGGGTTTCCAACCCTGTACCTGTCGAAAAAAAACAGGGCTCTATTTGCGTCTGCACCGACTTTCACGATCTCAACAACGCATGTCCCAAAGAAAACTTCCCAACACCCTTCATCGATCAGATCGTCAATGATTGTGCCGGCCATGAGGCTCTCTCCTTCATGGACGGATTCTCTGGCTATAACCAAATTCAAATTCACCCGGCCGATCAGTACAAAACCGCATTCATTACCCCGTGGGGTACGTTTGCATATCGTGTCATTCCCTTCGGCCTCAAAAATGCTGGCGCAACTTTCCATTAGGCCATGACATACATCTTTCATGATCTGGATACAATCATCCTTGCCTACTTGGACGACCTCATTGCTCGCTCCAAGAAACGCACCCAACACCTCGATGATTTACGCATCATCTTTCAACGGTGTCGTCAATACAACATCCGCTTGAATCCTCTCAAGTGCGTATTCTGCGTCACCGCAGGGTGCCTCCTCGGTTTCATCGTTTCCCAAAGCGGTATCACTGTGGACCCCCTCAAAGTCCAAGCCATCACGGAAATTCCACCTCCTCAGAACTTGCGACAGCTACAGAGTCTCCAGGGCAAAGCCAACTTTCTGAGGCGCTTTGTTCCTGATTACGCTATACGCGCACATGGTTTCCTTCGCTTACTGCATCATGACATCCCTTTTCATTGGGACGACTATGCTCAGTAGTCCTTTGACGATCTCAAAATAGCACTATCAAATGCACCTTTGATTAGTGCACCTGACTACAATCGCGACTACATTCTCTACGTATCAGCATCAGCTGTATCAGTAGCCGGCATCCTTTTCCAGCTCGGAGATGACAATCGTGAACACGTCATTTACTACGTCAGTAAGAACCTCTCAGGACCACCCTTGAAGTACAAACATGAAGAGAAACTTGCTCTTGCAGTTGTCCTCGCAGTCCAAAAACTGCGCCATTACATTTTGCTTCGCACCACCAAGGTCGTCGCAGATTCCAACCCTATGCAATATTTTCTCAGTCATCACCAAGTTAACGGAAAATTCTCTCAATGGATTGTTATCCTTCAGGAATACGACCTCGATTTCTCGACACCAAAGAGTAAGAAGGGCCTCGTTCTTGCCGAACTTGTCACGGCCCTTCCCTCTGACACACCCAGTGCACCCGTCGATATGGACTTTCCCGACAAACATCTCTTTTACATCGCTTCTGATGATCCTTGGTATGGCGACCTCCTCGTCTACCTACGAACTCAAAATTTCAGTAACCACCTATCACGAGATGATCGTTGGCACATTCGCCATCAGGCCCCCCGCTATCTCCTCCTCGGAGACATCCTATATCGGCGGGGCGTCGACACCATTCTGCGTCGTTGCCTGACTATTGACGAGGCCGACAGAGTCTTAAACGACTGTCACAACGGCGCTTGTGGGGGCCATCTCTTGGGCATCGCCATGGCTCAAAAGATTATCTGGTCCGCTTACTTTTGGCCTACCCTGTTTCATGATTGCATTCATGCCGTGAGACGTTGTGAGCAATGTCAGCTCTATGCCAACAAAGCTCGCGCTCCCCCCGCTCTTCTTTACCCTGTCATTACTGCAAGCCCTTTTTGTAAATGGGGCATTGACTTTATGACTTGTAATCCCCCCTCCAGCAATGGTCACAAATACATTGTTTTCGCTGTCGATTACTTCACCAAATGGGCTGAAGCTATGCCCACCTTCAACAACACCGCTGACACAGCAGCGCATTTTTCTTCAACCACGTCATATCCCGGTTCGGAGTACCACTCCAATTAGTTTCCGATCATGGGAAACATTTTGAGAATGAGATCTTCATCAAGCTCTCATCTCGGTTAGGCTTCTCTCATGAGTTTGCCTCACCATACTATCCTCAGTCCAACGGACAGGTCGAGGCAGTCAACAAAGTCCTCAAGACCATGTTACAATGCATGGTTAATAAACATAAAACCAATTGGCATCATATGTTATTTTCCGCGCTATGGGCTTATCGAACAACAGTGAAGACCGCCACGAGATTCACGCCATTTCACTTAGTCCATGGGGTCGAGGCAACTCTTCCCATCGAGTGTGAAATTCCCACCCTTCGCACCGCAATCGAGCTTTTACCTGACACTACTCCAATGGAGCAGCACTTGCTGAACTTGGAGTCTCTGGATGAGGATCGTCGATCCTCATTACAGAACAACGAGGCAGCTAAAAAATGATCCAAGGCTACCTTTGATCGCCATGTCAACCTTCGGTCATTTCGCGAAGGCGACCTTGTCCTCGCTTATGATATCGCCCACAATACCTTTGGCCATGACAAATTCGAATCACTCTGGCATGGCCCTTACATCATCCAACATTGCCTCACCAAAGGCGCATACATCCTGGCCTCCCCCGAAGGCCTCGCACTTAACGAACCCATCAATGGGTTATACCTCAAGAAATTTTATGCTTAAACGTAGTTCAACTACTTTAGGTTATTTTTTCTCTTTTTTAGCGTTTTTAATATTTTTTTCCCTCATCTAAACTATCCGTTGTGCTGTCAACAGATGACTCCTCCACCAGCTTACCACATTGGTTACGCCGACGGCGCCAGTCGTTGGACACAAAACCTCGCTTCGGCTGCTTGGGCTCTCTACACCCCTTCACATGAAATGCTACATTCCAGCGGCATCTGTTTAGGACCAGCAACTAATAACCAAGCCGAATACACTGTTGTCATTGGCCTCCTGACCGATGCTCAGCATCATCATATTCGTCACCTTAGCGTTTTCCTCGACTCTCAACTGGTCGTTCTTCAACTCAACAATCTGTAGCGTGTACGCGATCCGTGCCTCTTTCGCAAATACCTGCAGGTTAGATTATTATCCCGACATTTTGATTCCATTACATTTACACATATTCCACAAGCATTGGATCAAATAACAGATGAAATAGCTAACATGGTGTTAGATTGGCATATATCACATCAAGCTACACACACATAAACATATCATACATCCTATCACAGCATATAGAATAAATATCATCATAAACATCAACCAAAAACACATGTAAAACACATTTGGATCTCAATAAGCATGTATACTCATATATATACGTGGGCCCCTCAGGCCACCCGAATGTTTACATACAAAAAGTACATCGGCCCGCAAGCCCGTGCCACATCATGGTACAAAAAATTGGCTCACCAGCCTAATCAAAAAAGGTATACACAATACAGAATACATCAGGGTGCCTCTAATGCACCCCCGGCTGCCCCTCCCTCAGGAGGAGGTGGTGGCCCCTCCCCACCTGCTCCAGCCAGTGGTGGTGGAGCACCTGCAGGACCCTCCTGCCCTGGAGGCAAATGTCCACTCATCATCGCAGCCTCAACAGCTGCTCGCCGCACTAGGCCCCGCCATGGTGCCGGTAACCCTATACACTGCTCTAGGAATCCCTCGTCCTAGATATGGGTCCACATACGCTCAGGCACGTCCTGCAGCACTGCCTCAAAACGGCGGCGCAAGTCCTCTATCTCTACTCCGGCTGCCGCCGGTGGAGCATGTGATGGCCCCGCACCAGGGTCATCAAAGCGGTGCCTCTGCGCCGGTCTCTCGGCCCCTGCTGGTCGCCCAGCAGCCTCGTCCCATGGACGCCTCTCTCCACGCAGAGGTCTCCCCTCTCGCGGCACCGGCGGTCGATACAGCTCCACCTCGCGCCCGCAAGGTGCCAAATCTACACATACACCAAACAAAAAACAAGCAATGATATCAGTGTCTATACATCAAACATATGCACTAGTATATCAATAGCATAACATAAATCACAAAACACAAAAACATCACATACCTCTATGGTCGAACACCTCCCCAGGAGGCAACACCATATCCGGGTCCCCCCGGAAATCCACCCCAGCATAGGGGAACTGTAGAATGACCTGCGGCATCTGCCGCCATATCTGCGCTGCCTCCACAGTGAAGTAGTGCCCGCCTTCGCCACCACTGTGGCAAACCAATATCTGTGACCACCGCCGTAAGCGCGGATCTCGTACCCTTGGTGCCTCCAGTAGCACCCTTGGGCGCAGCATCGACACCCTCTCCAAGAAGAAAGCCACCAGGATGGAGCCAAATGCGAACTCCCCCCTGCCTGTGGACTGACAACGGTCCAGCTGCGCAATCATATGGGCATGTAGGGTCAAACCCCAGGCGAACCACTCGCGGCCCACCACTACCCTCTCCATCAAACTCAACTCCCCACCACTAATCCGGTGAGGCGCTAGGGACCCATACACCCGTACTATCATCGCTGCTATGCAGCGATGAAGAAGAGCATCGATCCCACTGATCCTCACCGATGTCCCGGTCATGTAATCCTCTCCTGAGCAGTATCGCTCGGCGATAGTACGCAGCTGGGTGTCCCTCGGCAGCACAGGCACCGTCGACAACGGTGTCCCCTGGAAGGGGAGCCTTTTCAGAAAGTATACGTCCTCCACCGCAGTGAAGGTGATCTGCTCTCCTCGCACAAGGAAGCAGTGTCGATCGAGACTCCACATCTCGATCAAGAACTGGAGCAAATACTCCTGAGCCTGTAACAACGGGAAATCAAATAACTTTAGCAACCCACTAGTTTCTAAAGCCGCCCGAACTTCCACTCGAACTGTCGGCGGTGCATTGGTCACCGCCTCTCGTAGCGGTGCCCAGTCTCGCTCATGCCATCGAACATCCATAATCACTGCTCGCTACCTGCACACAACCCAGAGTTCTATATTAGCTTAGTTAATCATCCAATACATCAAAAGAGATAAATTTTTCACCCTGAAACCTTGCCTCAAAGGCGCGGTTTTATCACCCACAGGCGTGCGCACATGCGCACCTGTTCACTATACAGGCGCGCATGCGCGCACGCCTATTTTTCCCATAGGCGCGCTCATGAGTGCGTCTGTCGACTATACAGGCACACTCTAACACACGCCTGGCATACCCATAGGCGCGCTCGTGAGTGCGCTTGTTAGTCCCACAGGCGCGCACTCATGCGCGCCTGTCCAACTCACAGGCACGCCCCTGAGGCGCACCTTATTTCCCTACCCACGTGCACACATGCACGCTTTTTCATGGTACAGGCACGCACTCATGCGTGCCTTCCACTGAGTCACCCACGCATGTGAGCCCACCCTCTACCCAAAAACCCCCTAAAACCCCCGTACGACCCCCCGTACCTACCCTACCCAAAAATTAGAAACCTATAGCTATGCAGGATGTTCAGACCACTAACTTGAATCTCGCACGTCGGGAAACAGATGTCTCGTGCTCTCGGAATCACTCACTCTCCTCTGGATCTACTTTGGAACTCACTATCGTAGCAGGTACAAATGAGGTGGCAATGTGGGCCCTACAGCTATATATAGGGTTTTTCCCAAACTTCCACTCACCATTCCGGGAGCCCATGGCGTCCATTTTTCGAACTGTCTTCAGCCACGAGATCAGCATCCTGTCACCTACATCATGGCTGTCCCTGGGCCACTTTTCATCCTGAGCCCCCAGGGCACCCTTTTTTCATATCATGGCCAGGTACGCACACGCATTGTCACATTTATCTAATACATGTTCATATTTGTTATTCTCTTCAGATATTGTTCACTTTGGGTATTTGGTTGTTCTCTGTGCAGGTACTTGGTCATCATCTCTTCGCATCATTCCTTCAGGTATATACTCAGCACTGGCATGTAGTCTCTCCCGCTGTATTGCATTTACATTCCCAGTCACACCCTCTGATATTGGCCTTTAGGATACCCATTCTCGGCTCTGCAGTACTCACACCTCCAGTTGCATATTCAGTACTGTTACCCGGTAGCATTCTTACCCACATGAGTTGTCCCATTCATAGCACCTTTTGGCACTAATGACACTCATGTTGTTCTTTATCGCCCTTTAGGGATGGAAGTCCCAGTAGTCTTTCATCATGTTGCGAATTAACCACATACTTCGTATCCTCATTTTTCTAGCTTCCCATATGGACTCCCAACACATCGCTTTATGGTCATGTTCTTTTCTTTACCCGCACCTCCGCGGGCTCATGAACCCACCATTTCATCCACCATCAGTTTTCCCATCTGCGAACCTATCTTCATTTCACCTACCTCATACAGAAACTCGCCAATGGGGCCCCCACCCTTCATCAGTTTTCTCAGAAATTTTTTCCCTCCCTGGGGCACTCATTTCACACTGGGGCACCCGTTTCTGTATTTTGTACATCTTCCCCACATGTATTCATTCTTTGTTGTACAGCCGCCTTTATTTTCCATCCTTTAATTTGGTCATCACCATTGGCGACTTGCTTTCCTTTTGGCCACACGCAAACCATGTCACCCTTGGTTGGAGCATTACTTCTCATTTTCCCCCACCGACATCGTCTATGTTTTCAGAATACTACCCAGGTCACTTACCTTTATCCTCTGAATTTAGTCACCTTGTCCCGCCTCTGGCACAACTTATCCCTGATCTTGTCGTTCCCCTGACACTCGATCTTATCACCCGGTTGCGGCCATGC
>ML812395.1:119544-138070 GCA_009831015.1 Picea engelmannii
GTTGAGAAGGAGAGGGTTTCGACGAGTCACCGAGGGTTTCACGAGGCATTTCAATGCCAGGGAAATTGGGATCATTCTGCAAACAAGGTGGTAAGTTTCTGACAAAGTCATAAGGAGGTTTGTTACACAGACCTTTTGAGTAGGGATACTCAGCTGCAAGGAATCATTCAATCTCCGAGTCGGAATCCTCGCTGACCACGATAGGCTCAGGGTTAACAAAGGGTTTCGGTTTATTTCTCGCCATGCGAGAGATTAACCGTGTGTTTTTCTTACCTTTAGAATTTGCATTAGATTTAGCTTTAGGCTTTTTGGCTGTGGGCTTAGCAATTTCGACCTATTTGGTCACAGACATGGGCAAGTTCATAGGTAAATCGGGTAGAGGTTTGGGTAGCAAAACGTTGTAAGGCACAGGGGGGGTAAGCTTGCTTTCGCTCACCATAGGTTTATCAACCTGTGGTGGAATTGAGTCCTCAAAGCTATTACGACTGAGAAAATCAACCCAATTGTCATGACGTAACCCCAATTCATAAACCACAATCATTTTAATCAACCCAAAATGGAAGAGGCTGGTATCGGCCTGGCTGCGCTTGTACCTCTTCGCCATCTTAAACAGACTTCTATGAAGGTAGTGAGGCACATTGAGTTCAAAACCCATAAAAACCATCAATAAACGAAGGTGAAACAAGAAAACGAACCCATACCTGCCCTCGCAAGTAATGAATTGCTTGATTATCATTAGCAGGTCATGCCATCGTTGTTTTAACATATTTGCAGGCCATCCTTTGTCGCAGGAGTTAACCATTCGAGATTGGAAGAGCAATGTCCATGGGACATCTTCCAATTTACAATTTTTAGACCACTTATGTCCCCTAGCAGGCAGACTGGTTGCCGAGCTAAGAAATAGCTCATTAATTTCAAGTTGCACATCCCCAATCTTGTCTCGGCAGCCATCGAAGGTTAACGCAAATTGCCGAGCTATGCTAGGGTTATAACCATCGAGTTTTCTTATGAACGGGAGCCATCCAAACTTCTCCAGATCGCTGTAAGTGCCATCGAACATGAGCAATGCTTGGAAACCGTTGGGCTCGGCCCTTACAACTGGAGCCATGGCTTGTGTGCATAGTAGGGTTTGAATCGAACAATACAATATGCAGGAGCAAAAATCGATAGGGCTTAACAGCTGCAAGCGCTCAAAGGGGAATGCATCAATGTAATGCGTGTGAAGGTGGTGGGATTACAGCGCCATGCAGTGTATTAATGGCTGAGTACAGAGATGTTCCATCAATAATCATAACGTTTTAAAACATATTAATCGGCGAACCCAAATCGGTGAATAACCATATCAACGTGCCATTAACCAAATGTATAATGAAGACCATATGTTATATTAACGCGCCAAGTGTATAGTTCAATCCAACATGAAATCCAAAAGTTTCACCAATGCGCCAGGTGTAAATTATTTCCATTCAAATATGAAATCAAACTGATATGTGGCCCATGCGTTTTTAGCATAATCAAAGTTTATAAACATTGCAACCAATGACTTTATGAAATCAATAATTTAAGAATTTATGATAGTAAGGATCACATTATATAAAACAAGATCAACCATGACCCTTATGAAATCGAATATAACCCATAACTTAGTATGTTCAATGCCTTACCAAAGAAATCAAGTTGCGCAATCAAAGTAAATGGACATAGTTTGAAAATCATTCTAGCCATTTAATAGCAGACCAAAGGTAAGTACCAATCATGATATCAAATAAGCAGATCATGACAATCTAGATAACGATGGAGGATTTTTCACGCTTTCAGTCGTGAAAACTAAATCGAAATCAATTTGCAAATGTCGCTTGAAATGAAAATATCGTCTGTTTGCAAAATGCGACAAAAATTTGGAGTTCAAGAGACATAGGTGTAGGCATATTTTTAGGGCAATTGAAAAAATTGAATTGGCTGCCAACAGGATGCTATTAAAGAACAATACTACCCTGTTGGAAGCTACGAGGACCAGTACACTAGATGGACCTGTTGGTAACAATTCTGGTATTGGGATTTTAAAGGGTAAGAAGGCCGAGACCTTTCGAGTCTCGAAAGACCAATGGGATCCTAGCCGTTGATAATGGCAGGACACATGTCAGACATCAGAAGGAGAGTCGGGATTTCAATCCATCGAAGGATCGGAGTTTCTGAAGGCAGAGAACTCTTACATGAGTGAATCACGATGCGTGATTGCCCGACTGAATCAGAGCCATCCGTCAGCTGAGGCACGTGGCAAGAGATCCCGCAGAATCGGGGATCGGGGAATTGAAAGTCCCACGTGCATGGCAGTGGGAATCGCGATATCCCGATACGCGATTTCCCAATGGAGCTAAGGGCCGTAGTGGGGTTAGAGCCAAGTGGCACCAGCATATCGCAAGCTCAGAAGTTCGTGAGTTGGAACTGCAAAGATTTGTGTCCAGAGTTGCAAGATCGCGAGAAGCGATATTTCGGTAATCGTCGGATCAGCGTGTGGGGACTACAAGAACAAGTGGAATACAGGTGGCAGGCTTTGAACCAAGGAGCGGACTGTCAACAAGTCAATGGCCATGAGCCATCAGGTTTCGGGGAATCGAAAGTTTTGTGGACACAAACATCGTGTCGTCAAAAACGCCGAAAGCCCATTGGAAAGTTGGACCGCGGTCACACAGGGACGGGTCATATGGAATATGGTCTAGCCAGTAGGGGCTATCTCCCAGGAGAAGGAGCTCATCGCACATCAGGATATCGGGAATCTCAGAGGTGAGGAACTTGCGCACTTCAAACTCACGAATCCCGAATCCCCGAAAATCTGAAGCCTCATCTCATGCCACCTTGCCGCCACGTCCTATTCCCATGACATGCCAACTCATAATTTTTTCCTGGTCCCTGTGTCTCCTCCACCCAGCTCATACACCCCAAAGTTCATGAATTCTACCATGTGCATTTTCCCTATCGCTTTCCCTCTGTCATCCATGCGCATGGCCTCTCCTCATCCCATGGCTGCATCGAGTGTGTCTAACTACCCCTGCCCGGTCACCGTCCGTTCTCCTCCTCATATTGAGATCTCCAGTCATCCCAGGCGCCTCCATGTCCTGTAGGAGCAGAATCAACCTAGGCCTTTCCCAATCCCAATGAAGTAGTTATTGCAGCAGTTGATGGTGGTTGGACATCGTTTCCACCATAAATGGAAAACCAAGGAATGACTGCAAGCTTGTCAATTCATTCACAGGTCCTTTGGAACACGATTGCGTCTGAATGAAGTCCACGGACGTCCAGAGACTGCATGCGCAGTAAACATGCAGATGTAACGTCTTCAATGCGAGGTCTCAGGTTGACTGCTTTGGTTTGGTTCCAAGTATATGTAGGCATTTCTGCCATTTTTGTAAGCATGGATGGTTGAGCAGAGCTCCCTGGTTGTAAAATTTTAATGAAGCATTGTTCTGGTTATGCTTGAACTTTGGAGACTTCTTGCCTTATGAATGCCAGTTTCTTTCATGTCTTTGTTTACACTGTGTTAGAGCAGCTCGGAATTGGAGGATCCAGTCGAGCTGTAGCTATTATAGGATGATGTTGTAATGGATCACTGTAATAGTTACGGAGCCTCTAATCAGTCCCTATGATTTCTTTGACGCCGAACGACTTGGAATTGGAGGATCCAGTCAAGTCCTTTATTCAGTCTCTCGAAGCTCTGAGACCAGGAGGATCCTGCTTTTAGAGTTTTTCCCCTACAAACCGCTGCAAGCCTGTTGCCCATAGCTGTTTGTTCATCTTCTCCTAAGTCTTCCACCTGCTCATCTTTTAATCAACCCACTGGCTGAAGTTAGGATTCCAGACCTCCCTTATTCTTTACGTACCAGAATCAGTCCCTGAATTAGAGTGATACCTCCTAGAGCCATTATCTCCATCTGATCACCCTTTATAAACAAATTGTGACATAAAACTGATGGGCGTTGGGCTCTGCTCCTGTAAGCAATCCATGAGTGACTTCTGACACTAACATTTATGTCGCTGTTGCCAGGGATGGAATTGAAGATTTTCCCTGGGTAGAACAACATTGAGCCTCTGAATCCGAAGGTGCATAGGATCATCAGAGCCTTTTAGATTGCTAATTTTTCACCTAGCGACTCCATTGTGATGACTCCGCTGGGGAGAACCTGCTCTGTTAATTGTGGCTTTCAGAGGCAGGCATACGCGGCTCACCCACAACTGCCTCTAGCTACGCCCAAAACAAATCCAGAGGCGGCGCTCAGAAAGGGAAGGGCCTCTAAAGAAGAAGCGTCCATGACTGAACCAGGTAATTCACCATATCCTTCTGTTGGAGCTCCTTTTTCTCCTCCTCAGATTTTTGACAGGCCTACCTCTGTCGTTTCCCATTTCTTAAATTTTGGGAGTGTTCATGTTGAGTTTTCCCCTCTTGGTCCGGGACCAGAGGGACAAGACTTTGTCACCCCCCTCTCCCCTGAAGCTATACCTTGGCATAGACCCAGGGCCGCAGAAGATTTCCCCACTCCTGCACAGGGAGGAGAACCTGCCGACTGGAGCTCAGTAACCTGTTCCTTGAATCACCTCTTGTTTCCCACCCCAATCCGAGATTTACCCCCACTCCCCCCTTTGCGAACTCCTTCCTCCAATTTATCCTCCACCTATCATCCCTATGGCTGGTGCTAATCCCCCTCCAAATAGAATGGATGCCATAGTCGCTGCCAGATATGCTCCCTTAATCCTACCCCATCTTGTGAATCCTCTTTCTACTGGGGATTACCTGAAATATATGCCCAAGTTCACTGGGGAAGGAGATATAATTGTTGAAGAGAACCTGGCTTCTTTCTACAATTACGCAGACAACCTCAACATTGAAAATGAAGATGTCTGGATGAGAGTTTTCGTCCAGAGCTTGGATGGTGAGGTAAGGAAGTGGTTTAGAGGATTGTCTCCAGGGTCCATCACGGGGATTAAAGCTCTAGATAGCGCTTTCCTGAGACAATGGGGAGACAGGAAGGATTTTATGTATTACATGACAGAGTTCGGGTCTTTGAAGAAAATGGAAGGAGAGTCTGTCTCTGAATTCTCCAAAAGATTCAATAAAATGTATAACAAGATTCCTGCAGAGATAAAGCCCTCAGAAGCCTCTGCCCAAATTTCCTATGCTGGTGCATTTGATCCTGATTTCTGCCTTTTACTGAGAGAAAGAAGAGCCACCTCCTTATCCCAAATGCAAGATGCAGCCATAGAAGTGGAATCCAATGTATTAGAAGCTAACAGACTGAGGAACAAGGCCGACATAGACAGAAGAAAAGGAAGGTCAGAAGCCTCAACTTATGGATCATTGGCGCCTCACCCTCAAGTGGATGAACTGAACAAGATGGTGAAGTCTCTGTCTGTAGAGATGGAGAGGATGAGGATGGAAGGGAGGAAGGTGTATAAAGGCCCTCAGATTGCTGAAAACAAGGGAGGTTTCAGGAGGCCAAATAATTTTACTCCCCCGAATGTGCAGAAAGAGAAGGGAAGAGACAGAGAAGACCAGAAGATTCAGGCCCCTTTTCAAAACAATTTTATGACCAAGGGGGAAGAAAAAGAATCAGAGGAGCTTGATCCTGAAATCCACTACGTTGGAGATACTCCTCCTTTTTTTCATCTCACTCAATCTGCATACGAGGAGTCCCTCATGGACAACCAGATGAATGAGATGAGCAAGCGAGACAAAGCTAGTGGCGGCCGAGGTAGGTACAACCTAAGGTCTGATAAAAAAATGGCAGTGCCTGATATTCCTCAGCAGTCCATTAGAGCAGAGAAACTTGCTAATGAATAAGAAAATGATCACAGAGGTAAGAAAGCTCACCCCCCCTCCCCCATTGTCCATAATCATGTTCCTGAAATAAAAGAAATTCCAACGCCTACATCTTCTTTTAATTTTGAGCATGAGATTCAAAAGATCAGAATCCCTGTGCCCTTCACTGAGCTAATTAAACATGGCGAATTTAAAAAACACTTCTCTGAGATTTTATAGTCTGAAGCCTCATGCCTTCCCTCAGACTCCATAAACCTCCAAGACGAAAATCCAGCAGTTTTCCTAGGTCCCATGGTAGAATATAGAGATGACTCATCCCCTCCCTTCTAAACCTCCTTGAACATACATGACAAAGTGTTGCACAACTTTTTGATGGATTCAGGGGCCTCTCACAACCTCACATGGAAGAGTTGGGACTAGAAGTTACCAGAGCCTATCATGACCTCTATTCTTTTGACTCCAGGAGATTTCAGTGTCTTGGAGTGATCAAAGACCTGGTTGTGACCTTGTTTCAATTGCCCATGAAAAGTGTGGTCATGGATATCGTAGTAGCCGATGTCCCCCCCAAGTTCGGAATGTTGTTATCAAGATCTTGGATAAAAATATTGGGGGGAACCTTGCAGATGGACCTCACATATGCTACTATCCCAGTGTTTGGAGGAGAACATCGAAGGCTATATAGGGAAGCTCAATTGGCCTATATAATCAGTGATGAAGCCAACCCCACCAACCATCCTATTTTTTCCTTAGACACTGATTTAGGCTCCATTTTACTACAACTCACCCATGCCCCAGAGCCACCTCTGAGACTCAGAAAGCAGCCCATTGTTTCCCCTAAAGTTCCTCTCTCCATCACCCTAATCTGGAAAATGTTTTTTGATGGAGCCTGTTCCCGAGAAGGCGTTGGAGCTGGATTAGTTTTTGTGTTGCCTGCTCAGGAAACCGTATCCCTGTCATACAAATTAGAATTTGAAGCTACCAATAATGTGGCAGAGTATGAGGCTCTTGTTCTGGGACTAAGGGCTACGAGGGAAATGGGAATTCAGGAAGTGGCAGTGTTCGGTGATGCAGAGTTGGTGGTTTAGCAGGTCAAAAACACTTATCAAGCTAAGCATCCTCAACTCAGGAGTTACAGGAATGAGGTCTAGGACCTTGTTGATAGTTTCTTCTCGGCATTTAATATTTCTTTCATCCCAAGAGAGGATAACACCTTGGTAGATTCCTTGGCTGCATCGGCTAGCAATTTCAAAATACCTCTGCCACCCAAATTCAGATATGATGTACAAGTAAAATACAGACCCTCCATACCTGACAATGTCAAACATTGGAAGGTATTCGAGGACGATCTTGAGGTCAAAAGATTCTTGGAGACTGTTGAGGAATTTTCAGAAATGCACATAGACCAAGATGTTGTCTCAGAGGAAGAGCCCGATGGGGGTAATCTTCTGAATAAGATTGCAGGGCGTGACATTGTGCAGCTGCCCAACAACCATATTCCTACGGGACTTGTGCCTTTGGAAAGGATTTTTGATAGTAACGATGTGACAGTAAAAGGAAAGATTTCAGAGGAGGACGCTGATACTATTCAGTGCAATATTGGAACCGAGAGTGAGCCCAAGTATGTCAAGTTGTCAAAAGATATGACAACGGAACAGAGGTCTGAATACAGTGGAATTTTGAGGAAATTTGCTGATGTGTTTGCCTGGACCTACGAAGACCTCAAAACCTACGACACCTCAGTTATCGAGCATAAAATTCCATTAAAGGAGGAGGCAAAGCCATTTAGGCAGAAGCTGAGATAGATCAATCCCATGCTACTGCCTATCATGGAAAGAGAAGTGAAGAAGCTGCTTCAAGCTCAGATCATTGTTCCACTAAGATATTCAGAATGGGTGGATGGAAAAAGAATGGAGAAATAAGACTCTGTGTAGACTTTAGAAACCTAAATAGAATCTCACGAAAGGATAACTACCCCTTGCCAAAGATGGAACATATACTGCAGAGGGTGACAGGAGATTCCAGGATGTCCATGATTGATGGTTTCTCTGGCTACAATCAGGTCTCTGTTCTACCTGAAGACAGGGAGAAGACAACATTCACCACTCCATGGGGCACATTCATGTATGCCAAGATGCCATTTGGACTTATGAATGCAGGGGCGACTTTCTAGCACGCCATGGACATAGATTTCATTGGGGAAAAGGATAAATTTGTGGTCGTTTATCTGGATGACATCACAGTATTTTCAAAATCTGATGTAGAACACCGTCATCATCTCAGGAAATTTTTCTTGAAATGCAGAAAGTTTGACATTTCATTAAACCCCAAGAAATCTCTGTTTGCCATGAAGGAAGGAAAACTACTAGGCCACATAGTATCAGCAGAAGGAGTCAGGATTGATCCCAGCAGAGTTGAGGCGATACAAGCCTTATCAATCCCGAGGTCTAGGAAGGAGGTCCAATCTTTCCTCGGTAAAATTAATTTCCTAAGGAGGTTTGTGCCTAACTTTACTGAGGAGGTAAAGTTTATAACAACCATGTTAAAGAAAGAGAATAAAGTAAGGTGGACCCCTCAATCGCGGAATTCCTTTGAAAAAATCAAGAAAGCCCTGACTGAAGCTCTTGTGCTTGTTAGTCCCAACTATTTGAAGGATTTCCTTATTTTCTCCTTTGCCTCACCTGACACAGTAGCTGTTGTTCTATTACAGACAAATGACAGCGGGTTAGAACAACCTGTTGCTTACTTCAGCCGAGAATTAAGGGATGTCGAAGTCAAATATGACACTATGGAGAAGCAAGCTTATGCTCTAGTGAAATCTCTCAAGGCCTTCAGAACCTACATCCTCCAGTCAAAAATCATCGCCTACTTCCCCTCGGTGGCTGTTAAAGATATTCTTATTCAGCTTGACATAGACGGGAGAAGGAGCAGATGGATAACCAAAATCCTGGAGTTCGACCTGGAAATAAGGCCCACCAAATTGATCAAAGGGCAAGGTTTAGCCAAGCTGAAGCAAATTGCCAAGATTTGGGGATAGTTTTCATCAACGAATGCTCGGATATTCAGCAAGATCGACTATCTGACATAGATCATCAAAGGGAGCCCCCATTGGCTCAATGTCCTTGGTATAAGGATGTCATATACTTTTTGCAGGAGCTGCGACCTCCAGACGACCTGCAAAGAAGCAAAGCAAGAGCTCTGAAGCTCAAAGCAGTCAAATACTGCCTGATCGATCAAATATTATATTGGAAAGACCCCCTGGGGGTGCTTCTAAAATGTATAAGTCCACCAGAGGCCGAGAAGGTCGTAGTTGAATTTCACAGTGGCCTGTGTGGAGGGCACCATTTCTAGAGAGCCACAACCCACAAAATCCTCAGGGCTGCATACTACTGGCCTACCATGTTCGCTGATGTCTGCAAAAGGTTCAGAGCCTGCATCAATTGTAAAAAATTCGCAAGAAAGCAGCAACTCAGGTCTTTGCCATTAAAACTAGTGGTGGTTTCAGGGCCTTTCCAGCAGTGGGGCCTAGATTTTATTGGAGAAATTCACCCTCCCTCTAGTGGGCAGCATAGGTGGATCCTGATTGCTACAGATTTCTTTACCAAGTGGATTGAAGCTATTCCCACCAGGAGTGCTTCCCACAAGGTAATCATCGGATTCATGGAGGACCTCATCACAAGGTTTGGCTATCCAAATAAGATTGTCACCGATAATGCAGCAGCTTTCTGGTCTGAGCCGTTAGACAGGTTCTGTGAGCAGTTCGGGATTAAGCTGATTCACTCCACCCCGTATTACCCACAAGGCAATGGTTTAGCAAAGTCCTCCAACAAAATTTTAATAAGAATCATCAAAAGGTTGTTGAAAGACAATCAAAGGGCTTGGAACTCGAAGCTTAAATTCACCCTATGGGCTGATCGGGTGACTACAAAGAGAGCTACAGGTCTTTCCCCTTTCCAGTTAGTCTACGGAGCCGAAGTTGTTTTCCCTTCTCAGCTAGCCATCCCTGTAGCGAAATTCCTCCAGGACTGTCAGGAGGAGCCTGATGACATGATCAGAAGGATTCATCAGTTGGTAGAGGTCCAGCAGGCTAGGGAGAAGACAGTGGACAGGATCCAGGACCATCAGCAGAAAATCAAGCAGGTCTTCGATAAGAAGGCCAAGAAGGAGCGGTTCCAGGTAGGAGACCTGGTATTGAAATGGGATGCTCCTAAACAAGATAAGGGCAAACACAGCAAATTTGAAGCCCTGTGGATTGGGCCTTTCAGAATCTCTGAGGCTTTCTTAAACAACACATACAGGTTGCGAGATTTGGAAGGTGAAGAGGTTTTCGGCAGCCCAGTAAATGGACATTTCCTACAGAAATGTTTTGTTTGAAGTCTCAGATAACTCTTTTGTTTGTAAATATTGTCCTTGTTGTTTCTTAGTTCATTTTCTTTTTCTTTTGTTTTTGTGGCCCAATAATGACTCCATAGCCCAACGGAAAGGCGACTGGAACTGCAGAAGGAGTTCTTAGAGCATCGCAGGGACGACTCTATCCCCCATGGAGCCTAATGTTAGTAACAATTCTGTTATCGGGATTTTAAAGGGTAAGAAGGCCGAGACCTTTCGAGTCTCGAAAGACTGATGGGATCCTAGCCGTTGATAATGGCAGGATGCGTGTCAGACATCAGAAGGAGAGTCGAGATTTCATTCCATCGGAGGATCAGAGTTTTTGAAGGCAAAGAAATCTTACATGAGTGAATCACGATGCGCGATTGCCCGACTGAATCAGAGTCGTCCGTCAGCTAAGGCACGTGGCAAGAGATCCTGTAGAATCGGGGATCGGGGAATTGAAAGTCTCGCACGCATGGCAGTGGGAATCGCGATATCCCAATACGCGATTTCCCGACGGAGCTAAGGGTCGTAGTGGGGTCAGCGCCAAGTGGCACCAGCATATCGCGAGCTCGGAATTTCATGAGTTGTAACTACAAAGATTTGTGTCCAGAGTTGCGAGATCGCGAGAAGCGATATCTCGGTAATCGCCGGATCAGCGTGTGGGGACTACAAGAACAAGTGGAATATAGGTGGTAGGCTTTGAACCAAGGAGCGGACCATCGACAAGTCAATGGCCATGAGCCATCGGGCTTCGGGGAATCGCAAGTTTCGTGGACACAAACATCATGTCGTCAAAAATGTCGAAAGCCCTATGGAAAGTTGGACTGCGGTCACACAGGGATGGGTCATATGGACTATGGTCTAGCCAGTAGGGGATATCTCCCAGGAGAAGGAGCTCATTGCACATCGGGATATCGGGAATCTCGGAGGCGAGGAACTCGCACACTTCAAACTCGCGAATCCCAAATCCCTGAAAATTCGAAGCCTCATCTCATGCCACCTTGCCACCACGTCCTATTCCCATGACATGCCAACTCATAATTTTTTCCTGGTCCCTGTGTCTCCTCCACCCGGCTCATACATCCCAAAGTTCATGAATTCTGTCGCGTGCATTTTCCCTATCGCTTTCCCTCTGTCATCCATGCGCGTGGCCTCTCCTCATCCCATGGCTGCATCGAGTGTGTCTAACTACCCCTGCCCGGTCACCGTCCATTCTTCTCCTCATATTGAGATATCCAGTCATCCCGGGCGCCTCCATGTCCTGTAGGAGCAGAATCAACCTGGGCCTTTCCCAATCCCAATGAAGCAGTTATTGCAACAGTTGATGGTGGTTGGACATCGTTTCCACCATAAATGGAAAACCAAGGAATGACTGCAAGCTTGTCAATTCATTCACAGGTCCTTTGGAACACGATTGCATCTGACTGAAGTCCACGGACGTCCAGAGACTGCATGCGCAGTAAACATGCAGACGTAACGTCTTCAATGCGAGGTCTCAGGTTGACTGCTTTGGTTTGGTTCCAAGTATATGTAGGAATTTCTGCCATTTTTGTAAGCATGGATGGTTGAGCAGAGCTCCCTGGTTGTAAAATTTTAATGAAGCATTGTTCCGGTTATGTTTGAACTTTGGAGACTTATTGCCTTATGAATGCCAGTTTCTTTCATGTCTTTGTTTACACTGTGTTAGAGAAGCTCGGAATTGGAGGATCCAGTCGAGCTGTAGCTATTATAGGATGATGTTGTAATGGATCACTGTAATAGTTACGGAGCCTCTAATCAGTCCATGTGATTTCTTTGACGCTGAACGAATTGGAATTGGAGGATCCAGTCAAGTCCTTTATTTAGTCTCTCGAAGATCTGAGACCAGGAGGATCATGCTTTCAAAGTTTTTCCCCTACAAACCGCTGCAAGCCTGTTGCCCATAGTTGTTTGTTCATATTCTCCTAAGTCTTCCACCTGCTCATATTTTAATCAACCCACTGTCTGAAGTTAGGATTCCAGACCTCCCTTGTTCTTTACGTACCAGACTCAATCCCTGAGTTAGAGTGATACCTCCTAGAGCCATTATCTCCATCTGATCACCCTTTATAAACAAATCGTGACATAAAACTGATGGGCATTGGGCTCTGCTCCTGCAAGCAATCCAGGAGTGACTTCTGACGCTAACAGGACCAACCTACGTTAATAAAGGGACCAGACAATACCAGACTTCACCAATATTTTCCATACCCTCCGCACCAAATTGGGTATAAAATATTCTGAGTGTCATTTGGTGCTCAAATACCGCAACTGTTTTCATAGATACATTCAAACAAAAATGGAGTTCTTGGACATTACCTCATTGGGCACAACTTATAGATACACTGTCAAGATCGAGCATAAATTTAAGAAGAAATGACGAGAGTTTGGATTTGCAAACCCCTCACAGCTGAAGCAGGGAAAAATAAACCCCAACCCACATAGTAGGGGACCAAGCCATGATGGTCGCCCTCAGGACAATCCATCCAAGATGAAACACAAGAAGGGAAACAAGAATATGAAGAAGACACGGGAAATGATGTGAGTACCATAAAAGTCCTTGGCACAACACCAATGAATGCCACTCCAAGAAGTTCCTCATGGCCGAGCTGAAGGATTTTGAGCCAAAGTCCGATTATGATTCTGAGTCAAATCTTGAAGGAGGGAAGTGGATTATCGATGCTGAAACTAGTGCCATGGTTGCTACCACCAAATTCCAACCAAGTGAACTAGAAGAACCAGAGGAAGGGGAATGCCTCTTTCACTCGCAGATGTGGGTCAAGGAGGCTCTGATTCACTTCATTGTCGACAACGATAGTCATAATAACCTGATTTTAGCAGAGGTCATCAAGCAATTGAACCTGCCAATGACACCGCACCCACAACCCTACACCATCGGATGTCTTTGTAATGGAAGAGATCTTCGTGTCATCCAATAATGTCATCTTCCCTACAACATCAATCCTTTCAAAGATGAGGTACTATGTGATATTTCTCCCCTTGAAGTTTTTGAGGTTCTTTTAGGACAACCATATTTGTGGAAGTGTTATGTTGTGTATGAGTCTATACCCCCATAGTGTTATCATTACTTTGGGTAGAAAATTGTACAGAATCCCAGAGGTGGCACTCTCTACTACTATTTCTTTAATCTTTTCTAAGAAATTAAGTAAGGTCATTTCACAGACCAAGAAGTTCATCTTCTTTGTGATTCGTGCTCACAGTAAGCAGAAGGTCGCTGCCACATCCATGGACTCTACACAATGCCTCTCTTTGCAGTAGAAGAAAGTGGACGAGATCGTGGAAGAATACAAAGACATATTCATCTCACCTATAGGGGTACAAACACACTACCAAGTCAAGAATCCAATTGATCTGACCCCCGATACACCTCTACCTAACGGACCAGTCTATCGACTCTCGCTGATGGAGAATGAAGAAATCAGGCGTCAGATCCAAAAGCTTCTTCAAAAGGGGCACATCAGACCCATATCCTCCCCTTGCAGAAGCCTAATTGTACTGGTGCAAAAGAAGGATGGGACTTGGTGACTCTGCATTGATTACAAAGCCTTAAACAAAATCAGGGTCAGGAACCACTACCCCATTCCCAAGATCATTGACCTTCTTGACCAACTCAAGGGGGAAAATTTATTCAACAATATTGACCTAAAGTTTGGCTACCATCAGGTTCCCATCGAACCAACTAATGTCTGGAAGACTGCCTTAAAGTCTAAATAAGGTCTCTACGAATGGCTAGTCATGCCCTTTGGCTTAACAAATGCACCAACCACTTTCATGAGGTTGATGGATGATGTATTGATACCCTTCACCAAATATTTCATGGTAGTATATTTGGATGACATCCTCATCTTCAGTAGAATGTGGGAGGAGAAAATGCGGCATACTCAATAGGTTTTAAGCACTTTGTGGAAGCACAATCTTTATGCCAACTTGGAAAAATGATCTTTTGGAATGAACATGGTCCAATACCTGGGCTACATTATTGATGAGCATGGGGTACATGTTGATCCAACTAAGATCAAAGTCATCCGTGACTGGCCATCCCTGACCACACTGACCGTGCTTCGAAGCTTCTTAGGACTCACCAATTTTTATCGATGGTTCGTGTTGGGATTCTCCCATATTTCCTGGGCCCTCAACCAGGTGACCAAGGGCAGTAGTAGGGCCAATTTCGTGTGGGGGAAGGAGCAATAACGAGAATTCAAAGATCTGAAGCATCGTTTGTTCTCAGCTCTAGTTCTATCCTTTCCCGATCTGCAACAACCATTCAATATTGAGACTGATGCATCTGAATATGTTGTGGGCATAGTTCTCACTCAACAAGGTCATCCCGTGGCATACCATAGTGAGACACTCTTTGATACTGTCCAAAAATACCCCACCTATGACAAGGAAATGTATTCCATTGTAAAATCCTACCATCAATGGAAACATTACATTCTGGGGAAAGAGACGATCATACACACTGATCACAAGCCTCTGTAGTTCATATAGACACAGGGGAAATTGTAGAACGACCGCCATAAAAAGTGGTCCACCTACCTGCAACAGTTCCATATCAACATCAAGTATAAGATAGGTATCTCCAATTGTGTCGTTGACTACCTTAGTTGGCCTCCTGTGGCTGCACTTACCACTGTGCACCATTCCTGTGGACATGAAACATCGGAGTGGCCCCAACTTTACCAACAAGATGTAGACTTCGCCACCACATATCAACTCTTGGGTACGTGAGCCATTGTCACTGATTTTCACATTCAGGATGAAATATTATTCCATGTCGTCCATCTCTATGTTCCTACAAGAGAGCATGCAAAGTTGATTTGGGAATCCCACTACAATCGGGTGGAAAGACATTTTGGTGTAGAGAAAATTGTGGTCGTTCTTCAAAAACATTTTTATTGGAGAAAAATTCGACATGAAGTCAACACATATATCAGATCTTGCACTGCCTGCACCATTTCCAAGCTGACCATAAAGAAGCAAGGCTTATACACCCCTCTTCCTATTCCCGAGAATCCATGGGAATCCATCTCCATGGATTACATGTCTGGTTTATTGCCCACCAAGAATGAAAATGACTGTGTGTTTGTGGTCGATTTTTGAAGATGGCCATCCTCACAGCCTATAAGAAGAATTTCACAGTGGCAGATACTGCCAATCTCTTCTTTGAACGATTTTGGGTTCACTTTGGGATACCACATACCATCATCTTCGACTGAGACAATAGGTTCCTCAACACCTTATGGTCGAGTCTCTAGTCTTTGTTCGACACCAAGCTCACAAAATCCACTTCTTTCCACCCCCAAGCCGATGGCCAAATCGATTTCATCAATCAGATGACTGTTCTCATCCTGCGCATGTAAAATTGTAAGCATCCATGTACATGGGATGAGAGTCTCCCATATGTCCAACAAAACTACAACATGGCTCTCCATGGTTCCACTGGCCATAGCCCATTTTAGGTGGGTATGGGATTCCAACCCTTGGGACCCATTGATGTTTCACTTCCTCTTTCCACCGCAAAGGCATACTCTTCCCCTGATCAGTCTGTGATCAAAAAATCCACCAGATTCATTGAGTGGATTCTCCACATCCTCCAACAGGTACAGGAGATTTTGCATAAATCCAATGCTAAGTACAAGAAGCGCCATGATAAACACAGGGTACCACACTAGTTTTAGGTTGGTGACAAATTCTGGTTACATTTGCAAAAGGAGCATCTCACCGAGCCCCATCAGAAGCTTCGACCACTTCATTATGGGCCTTACACTATCACCAAGGTTGTGGGTAGCAATTCTTTTGAGATCAACACTCCACCCTTACTTGGTTTGCATCCCATATTCAATGTGCACCACCTTCGGCCATATTTTCCACCATTATTGGACACCTCTGAGATCATTGAACAATTTACACCAATATAGATCAACCCTGACTGCATGGAACAAACATCCACTGATAAGATTGTGGACACATGGGTCAAGGGCACTCGCCATCAAAGGATCCAACTTTATCGGGTTGTCAAGGCAGGGAAACTCCTACACCAAGGAAAGTGGCTCACCTGGGGAAAAATCGAGCAGAATTTTCCTCACCTGATGGGGGAACTCAACACAATGGAGACCATTGATCCCTAAGGGAGGAGGATTGATCCAGGTGGATATTGGTGGCCACCCACCTATTCCAACTGGCTCCTCTTGTCTGTTTTTTTTCAGCACATCTTTATGTACTAATTTATAATTGTGAGTTATACACTTCTAGGGCTATATGAAGCCTCACAAATTCTCCAGGTGGATCATGGTTTTTAGGACTTTGTTTTCCCCTACCATGCGTTGGATCATGGTTTTTAGGACTTTGTTGATAGCTTCAACTTGTCCATTCGCTTGAGGGTAGTAAGGGGATGAGTTTTCATGGCGAAAACCCAATTTGACGTGTAATTCACTCATCATCTGGTTTTGAAGTGTGCACCATGGTCGGTGACAACGGCATGTGGTACGCCAAAATGAGTAATGATGTGGTTGAAGAGGAATAGAGCTGCAGTACAGCCATCATTCAGGAAGGTAGGCATAGCCTCAGCCCATTTTGTGAAATAATCGACGACGACGATGATGTAACCGTGCCCCCCGACTGAGGTAGGCTTACACTGCATGAAATCAATACCCCATTTGGAATAGGGGACAATGGCACTAATGGGATGCAGCGCAGTAGGGTGGGTGTGTGCCTTCTTGTTGAAGATTTGGCAGGGTGGGCATTTTTTGACGGCCTCGATGCAATCTTTGAAGATCGAGGACCAAAAGTAGCCGGCACGTAGGATTTTTTGGGCTGTGGCCATCCCGAAAAGGTGACCGCCACAAGCACCAAGGTGACAATCATTCAGAATGCATTCAGCCTCTTTGTGAATGAGACATCATTGAAGAATGGTGTCAATACCACGACGATACAAAGTATCGCCAAGGATGAGATAACGGCGAGAGTGGTGACGGATGCGTTGGCACTCTTCTCGAGAGATATTTGGCTGAAAGCGTTGGGTTTGAAGGTAGAGAAGAATGTCTCCATACCAAGGGTCAGAGGTGCTGATGGGGAAGAGAGACTCATCAGGAAGAGGGTCTCTAGGTTCAATGTTTTCATCGACACTTGGGAGAGCACAGATGAGCTCGGCAAACACCAGGGCTTTTTTGGCTTTGGCCTTTGTAAACTCGAGATCGAATTCTTGAAGAATAACGATCCATTTTGAATATATGCCCCCAAGTACTTGATGTGTTAAGATGTGGTACATGGGGTTGGAGTCTGTGATTACCGTGGTGGTGAGTAATAGGATGTAGTGGCGAAATCGTTGGACAACAATGACAGCTGCCATAGCCAGTTTCTCGACATGCGAATATCTGAGTTCGGGTCCGGATAAACTCTTTCTCAGATAATAAATCATGTGTTCTTCGTCGTTAGCATCCTCTTGAACCAACACCATCGCAATGGTGGAAGTAGAAGCGACCAAGTAAAGGATATCATCCTTTGTATATTCGGGAGGATGTAACAAAGGAGCGTGGGTCAAAGCGTGCTTGAGAGCATCGAATGACTGTTGGGCAGTGTCATCCCAGATGAAAGGGACGTTCTTTTGCAGTAGCCACATAAATCCTTTAGTGATCTCGGCGTAATTGCAGATGAAACGGCAGAGAAAGTTTGTTTTGCCTTGCAAACTTTGAAGTTGGGTTAAGTTGGTGGGTGGGGGTAAGGCTAGAATGGCCTTGATCTTCAAAGGATCCACCTTGATCCCATCTTTGGATACGATGAAACCGAGGAGTCGACCAGATTCGACAGCGAAGATGCATTTATGTGGGTTCAGACGAATACGATAGAAATGACATCGAAGAAAAATTGCCCGCAAGTGACCAATATGATCGGGTCGGTTGGATGAATGGGCGGGTAAATCATCGAGGTAAGGTTCCGCGATATGGTTGATGTCATGGAAAGCGTACGACATGGCTCGCTGGAAAGTAGCACCAGCATTTTTAAGGCCAAAAGGTAGCTTTCAGTAAGTGAAAGTTCCCCAAGGGTAGATGAAGGCTGTCTTATGTTGATCAGCAGGTAATATTTCGATCTAGTTGTATCCAGAAAATCCATCCATGAAAGAGAAGATCACGCTTCCCGCGCAATTATCGATGATTTGATTGATAAAAGGTGTAGGGTAGTTGTCCTTGGGACAAGCTTTGTTGAGATCACGATAATCTACGCAGACACGGATGGTCCCTTGTTTCTTGGCAACCAGAACGAGGTTAGAGACCCATTCCGTCAAAGGGACGGGGTAGATAAAGC